>JAANDG010000728.1:0-65570 GCA_036852015.1 Pelodera strongyloides | reverse complement strand
TCCTTTATATAATAAGATTGAAAAAGAAAAGAATAAAACGAAATCCAACACTAAATGCGCAGTTGAAATGTCAATAATTTTCTCTGGAAAAAGGTGAGAAATCAAACGGTTTAGTGGGCGGAAAGAGACCTTTTTAAGGTCATTTGAGCTCGTTGAAGAAACAAAAGGTAGTCTACCTTGTATTAATGACACGTCTCACGTATACGCTGCGACTTGGCTACGAAAAGTTTTTTTTTTACATTTTCTCAGGTTAGGGTATATTTTCTCAGGTTAGGGTATTATTGTACACATTTTGAAGCAGCAAAATTGAATAGCATGACAATAAACAATTACAAACGTTCAGTTACAAAAAAACGAACAACTCATTATATATCCTTAAATGTTTAAATGTTTAAATGTTTATTAGACTCTTAGAAAGAGCGCAACGCCATAAGAGACGATGAAAGAATTCAATGATTTTAAAATTCAAAGTAGTAAATCAAAGATAAGACGAAAAAATGCATAGCATTATATATGTATATATATATCACCAAAGATAAGAAAGTAATTCCACAGAGAGTAGTTGTAACTGACACTTCAGCAAAGAAAATGTATTCACACAAGCAGCTAACAATTTTGTAGTTTTGACTAGTTTAGCCACGTTACCTCAACAAAAACTACGTGCACACGATATCAACAATCCTAAACGTGCCACACTCCAAAATACAACAGTATACTATAGCTGAACAATGTCAAAATAGCTCAGGGCCATAACACAAAGAAAATTGGGACCTAGCATCAGAACCGCCCTCCGCCCGCAGGAGTCTGCATGCGTTACATAGCTAAACTAGTTTGAGTATTTAGAGTAAGGTTAATTGCTTGTGTGAAACCATTTTCTTATGAATATTCAGAATTAAGAGCATTCGTTGTTGTACCGTATGTTCCGAACCCGCATCTCAACTTCAAGAGTTGACAAAAAAAAATCACAAGAAACAAAAGAAAGAGAGCAGAAGAAAGAAAATATGCTTATATTTATCCTTATCGCCGTCGTGGTGTCTTCAGCTGTAACTTCCACTACTTTGATGTTGAGCGTATTCTAAAGTAATCAACGATTAACTGATATAATGTTTTCCATTTTTTCCATCCTGAGAATATCGAGGATGTCAATTGATTTTAGCTTGTTTTTAAAAACTTGAGAATTTTCTGATACTAAAGCTTCTTGTGGAAAATGTATACACGAAAGCCATCTAGCCGTTCTGATAAAGAAAGAGTGAAATTTGACGTTTTTGCGGCTGAATTCTATGTTGAGATTGAAATAACTGGATCTACTCATTGGTCTCCAAATATAGTATTAAGGTGTAGCTCTTGCAAGAGGCTTCAGCACATTTAGCGATCTAACAACAACAGTCCACTACAAGAAAGCTTAAAGCGAAATAACGGCCGGTTTTTGAAACGCATCGAGTACGCCAGCATTCTTATGCAGCTTATGCAAATGAGCATGAATTAGGATAAAAAATCGAGCTAAATTCGAGTAAAATTAGCATACATTAGTAATAAATCAGATGTATACGATGCGTTACAAAAACCAGCAGGCATTTCGCTTTAACAATCATTGTTACTAAAGGAAGCAAACTTATTAAATGAGCTGATCGCGGTAGACAGATGGTCTGATTATCACAAATTTCTATTTCTCAATCATTTCTACGTCATTTGTCGCGTGTTTCAACTAGACACTCTACTTTTTCTACAGCAATACCAATACTTGCTGAAAAGCGGATGAAAAAGCGTTGATAAGTATCTGTAAATGATTCGCATGTTGATCTTTTACACCTTATTTATTATTAGTTCTGACCGTGCACCTGGATTTAAGACGAGTAGCTAATGGTAAAGCGGAAAAAGTTTGCATGGCGAATGCATGGCGCACATGTTGCGCATGTGTCTTGGAGCGGGCGCAGCAGAACAGCGGTATTTTACAGCCTCCAAAAAAAGGAGGTCTAGGATCTAGGAAAGTTCTAGAAAAGATAAAGATAGCCTGCTAGGAAAAGAACCAAAGAAACAAACAGCCATAAGAACCGAAACTTATGCACTTTAAAATATCTATAAGAATGTAACATCCGAGTACCTTAAAGCGAATTAGCGGTCGGTCTCAACAAAAAAAATACAAAAAGAGGAGGAGTAAACAACCGTGCGTTGACCACCGTTTTCAAACCACCGTTTTACTAGCCGAATTCAAAATATTTTGTCAACATTTCGTCATTTGGATGCTGCGGTATGCGTGATCATTTGAAAAGGCCATCCCTCGATTTTTCCAGGGCCGTGCTAGTATTAAAATCGGCAAATCGCCTGAAGCGAATTTTCCCATACAAAATCGCAAAATATGGTTGTTTGAGAACATTTTTGTGCAAGATGCCCTTATTTGTTTGTGTTTTTATGTTTATTTTCGTTTATAACTTTTTTCAAACTATTTTTGGTGAAAAAACCCCAAACCGGGTGGTATTTCGCTTTAAAGAATGAAACATTTCCCACAAAATCTGCAAGCCACACAAACGAGCTGTCTAACAGTAAGCCCCAAGCTAAGCAAGGTCATATGCTCATAGCCATAGGTCACGCAACAAAATCATAGATGACAGATCATTTATAATGGCTGAATAACGTACCTTCAGGCCATTGTTCTTCGTCTGTAAGGAGGTGGTCGCGTTGAGTTTCAGTCCGTATAAGAAGGTGCTGCACAGATTGCATCTAAACAGTTCTTCCGTTTTCTGCCTGAGCACGTTGAACAAAGCAGAGCCTCTATTAAAACAAGGATCTATGCGTCTATGCTCTTTATGAATTATATATGAGTTCTATAAAGCCGTATGACACGTGGTCTCTGAAACGAATAATGTGCCACTGATTTAAGCAGTATATGCAGACTGCAGAATGTGTAACTCCAAAACGAAAAAAAAAAATGAAAAATATATATTAGAATTAAAATTGTAGTCGACGCGCAGGGTGTTAGGTTATGGTTTTCCACGCAAAAAAAAAGGTTTCTTCTATTATATGAGTTATTTGTTCTCTTTATATAAAGCACGAAAAAAACAATCGAGAAACTAGATATAATGTATGTAAAACACTTACCAATCATAATTGTTCTTCAACATATTTGTACATGTGTCGGAACAAGTAGCATTTATGATACCACTTGAAAAAAAACTGTTGGCTTGAATGTGTTCCTGTAATGAAGAAACTAGGTTTTTATGATTACGCCGGTACCACTTGTGCTATTTCCATTCGAACCTGTGTTGAAGGGCCGCTGGTGCGCCACTGGCGCTCACACTGGAAATGCACATAGCGGTCCGCCAAACCGCTAAATCATGTCCTTTTTTATATATAATATCACCAAACTAGAAGAGAGCGGCATACAGTGTGAAAGTTGCGTACAAGCCGGCGCGGTAAAATATAAGCCAACCACGTAAATTTCGAGCGCCGCCATGCCGCCAGATGCATTTTGCATGGTCGCTTAGTTAGTCTAGAAGCTTTGGCGATTCCGTGTGGGTATCTTTGCACCAGTGGGTACTCAAGTGGTGCGCGGCGAAGTTCTGGTGCGACAATCCGCGCTGCGAGAGTCTGGCGAAGGCTCGGCGCTGAAATTGTAGGCGAACCCCGTTGTTTCGCCGCGCCCTGAAAATACTTGTGCCGCGCACCACAAACTTTTCACGTTACACTGCCAGCGTGACGGTGACGTATCACATTTTTAAGCACTGCTTAGTAATCAACCCAGTAATCAACCCATAGTTCCCAAGTCACAAGTTGTTTTCCCGAATTTTCCATGTGTTTTGTTGTCGGCATTAGACTGCAGACATTGGGGCGGGGCTACTGGGGTTGTTTTCGATTTGTTGGGGTTATTTTGGGAGTGTCCCACTGCATTCATTCCTCAACTTATACCGATGATCTGCTTTTATCATTTTTATAAATTGTTTTCTCTTCATTAATGTGACGTTTTTTGCTCTATTCCTTTTGCATTCCTTTCATTCCGTACTGTAGCTTGGAGAACGTTAATAGTTTGTGAAGTTTGCCCGAAAGAAATTCACAAAACATATAAAAAAAAACTTCCGCTGAAAGGCGCTTCCTTCCCTTGAGTGTTGGTTGGTTCGGTTTCAGAACCGCAATTCATTGTGGAGCGATTTTACGGACACCTCGCCATGTATGAAGTGATGCCCGCTGTCGGTACGCTGAATCTTATCATTTGCTGACACTTAATTAGCACCATCAGACAGATTGTTCCGGTATTTCTGCTAACTGCTAATATTCTCCTTCTGTAACTCTTGAAATGAGGAAATGACGCGTTATTTGTTATCAAATTATCTTAAAATGATCAGCTAATACATTTCTGACTGTTGTTTTCATACTCCAATAGTTGTCTTTTGTATAAAAACAAATTCAGTCAAAATTCACCTTCTCTGTCACTCCCCCGCTCCGCATTCCTATGATATGCAGTTTAGTCTGTTTAGTCACACCGTCGGCATAACCGAAATTTGTGTAAAAAACCCACAATGAAGCGTTTTCAGATAACCAGGAGCAAGTTATGTCGTTTGAGCGCGGAACTGTAGCCGCTGAAATGGATCGACGTAAGAGTTTATTATTATTTCATGTTTTAACGTTTGTAGAATTTTTCCTTATTTCTTAAGTTACGTCCAGAACTACCGTTGCCATATAACCATTATTATTGTATCAGCAATTGAAATGTCACACTATTTATGCAACATGTCTCCAACCTTTATTCCTTTCATTTGTAATTATTTTCCATTTTCTGCTTGATTTCAGCTCTTCCCGCGGCGCTAAAACCACAACCCGAGGAAGAACACGCTGAGCCTCAGAGAGAGCGCTCGCACTCCAACGGTATGAGCCTCTACTTCACGTGCTAAATGTGTGCCACATGAGTGCCATCTATTCGCCGCGCCCCCTTCCCTCCTCAGCGCTCACCAACTCACTGCATTTTTCCATGGGTCGGTCCAGTTATCATTGATTGATGTGATGTGCCTTTATTTCCTCATTGATTGTTTAGAGTACCACCTGAACGGCCTTGTGCGTGACTATGACTTTCAAGGAAATCCTGACCCGAAGACGCTGATCCAGGGGCTGAAACACTTTGTGCAGGGTGTCGGACATGCAGTCACGTAAGTCTTTCCCATTTTAACTATGAATACTTTTCATTGGTCAGAACTTTATTTTTTAAGCAAATAGAAGTAAACGTTTCTTGCGTGTGAGCGTGCGCTACTCGGTGAAGTAACGCTTTTGCAACTTTCCTCTGAAATAGTGTTTTTGCGCTAGTTTGATATTTTTACTTTACTCGATCATTAGTTTCTTTGGGGGATAGTCGATAACACCGCGTGTTACTTTGTTATTGTTATTGCCAAGTATTTCGCAACTCGCTGTCTATTTCCTCCTGCCCGAAGCACACACAAACAAACTCTAAAGCGAAAAACAAAAAGTGCAAATATTGAACAATTCGTTTGGAGTGAAGTGTTTTCGATGAGCTCAGCTCAGAGCATGGGATTGTTTTTGAAGCAAAAACATGAGTTTTAAGTGTACAGTCTCAGTGTCCTACACCTACTGTAGTTAACTGTAACACCAAAAGTGGACCTACAATGGAATATTTATCACAGAGCACGCACAAGTTATCATTTAGAATGTGATATTTATATCAGGACTATAAAAAGGTCGAATTTTATATTTAGAATCACTTACCGTATTATATGTTTTCAGTGACGGCGCGCATCATGGCGGCGCTGCCCTGAAGGGCGAACCCTTCGCCACACACATCCTCACGGAATAATTTAACCGAATAATTCAGAATTATTAATGTACATTTTGTAAATACTAGACAATGTATTCTTCTTACGGTGTAAGGTCTTTATTCATAAAACAGTCAATTATTGATGCGTTTCGCAAAAATTTTCTGTTGATGATACCAATTTTTGTATAATTGAAAATACTAATTAACGCCGACAATTATGCAGTGTTTTGCATCTTAGCTAGTGGATGTTGTTAACTTGGTTGCTTACTTATTTTGACATTATCAGTACACATCTGGTTTCCCTAATATTCGGTCGTATGCCGATACCTTTATTTTTGTAGACGTCCGGAATCAATTTTGGTTCACGTCTGTTTTTAGGATGGTGATTTCCAGAAATATTTGGTATTTAATCTGTTTTGCTGTAGAATAAAATTATGCTCTAATATCGTTCCCGTGCATACGAATCACCAGTGTAGCTCCGTTGAGTATAGGAGTAAAGCGGTTGAACGGAAAGTTGATGGTTAACATATACATTAATGCTTTTCCTACCTTTAAATCCTATCTTTAAAGAACATGTATAAAAGGGGACACCCTTATCAATTATATTCATTGTATGCATGAAGAACCGGACGTGCACAACTGATAACAGAACAGAAACATAGGAAGGCAACGTTGCATACCAATAACTCCGAGTCGAATTGTTATTTTTGACCTCCAATATTAACATGCTGTTTTCACTTACTAATTTTTATTTTTTTTTTAATAATATCTCGTCTTTTCTGAAATATCGTCTTTCTATCGGAAAAATTGCTTCATATCATATACATCAAATTGCCCAGAAATTGTACTAAACTTTATATTATATTCATGGCCAATTTCAAACATTTAAAAGAAAGTTCTTTCTTTTAGGCAATGACGCCGTCATGGAGTTTACGTATAAGTATATTGTCTGTATTCATTATTTCCTTATATGCATATGAAGGTAGAGATCTGGGGCCCGAAGTAGTTGGGTACTTGGGCATTCCGTATGCAAAGCCACCTGTGAGGGAGGACCGACTCAGGGTGGGTCATTTTCATGAATACAGTACCTCCTCCAACAATACAACGATACAACAAGCAGAAAAATAAATATACTAAAATAAACCCGGTATTGCGATATCAGAGTCGGTATTTTAACTGAACTTTTCCATCTCGGAATCCCATCTCGGAATAGTCGTACAGTAAAGAAATAGCATAGATATTCGGAGATCGAGACAATTAAATTCCGAGATGGAAAATTTCAGTTAAAATACCAACTCAGGTCAGCGTGTTTATGATGCTGCGGTGTAAGGTTTTTACAGTAATATTTCTCTGAAACCCTGTTCAAGAAAATTCAGAAAAAAACTTACAATTAGTCACCTTTAGGATTCTTCCTTAGTCGGCACATTTGATTCTACCCGCCAGTATGACAAGTGGCCAAGTCGTTGTATTTCTGGAGCTGTAGAGGATGGGACCAGTGAAGACTGTCTTTATCTCAGTATTATTCGGAGAAAGGAGCTAGAAGGACCGGTAGGGTTTCAAAGCTTCGAGTTAATTTGCGGTCAGTCAAATAACCAGCAATGATATAGTATATATTCTTGGAATTGACTCTGGTTTATGCAGTAGCAGATAGAGTCAAGTGATGGTACAACCGTACAACTTATGAGCGTAATATTTGCAGGCACCCGTCCTTTTGTACATTACAAATGAAGAAATGAATGAAACAAAAATTGTTCCACTAATTAATTCTGAGCTAACCCTGGTGGTCGCTCATGCTAGAGAAGGCGCCTTCGGTTGGTTACTTCTTACAAGTAGATATGTCTTACCGTATTATTCTTTTTGAGACGAGATGGGCAATTCTGGTTCTGTTATGGGTAGATAGAGGGTGAACCGGGGAACGGGTAGAATTCTGGTATAGATGGGTAAATCTTTCGCATAAATACAAATTGCTGAAAAAAAAAACATTTGGTAAACATCTTATTTTTAAGTCAGGTACCTGTATTTTATGGATAATTTTAGAATAGGCAAGCGAAATGCTAGCCCCTTTGGAAAATTTGCATATGATAAGCAAATCCTATGTATCCTATGCTAATTTTGTACGATAGCCGTGGACGATCGTACAAAATTAGCATAGGATACATAGAATTTGCTTATCATATGCAAATTTTCCAAAGGGGCTAGCATTTCGCTTTAAAAATTGGCTGATCTGCATTTCAAACTGGAAACACATATTTTTTAGCTTCCTTCGACGGGCACGTCTACGGTACATCGGATATTGAGAATATTTTCAAATTTTTGGAGAATGAAAAGGAGAGGTTCCGGATGGGAAATATCACAGTTTGGGCAGAGGGACCACTGGCTGAGATTGTCAGTCTCAGGATCAACGAACTGGGTGGGTCTATGTACTATTTCATTTTTGCGTCGATTCTATAGTCTATACTTTGCTTCATTTAGTGATTTAGTTCCTCAAAATACAAAACTTTAATTATTAATTATCAGTATTGATTATATTATCACTATTGATATCTTGACCATAAAAAAATCGACTTTCAATCAGTAAACTAAAATCGCATTTCAGGCGCTCACCGTGCAATTTTGTTCAACGGAAACGCTCTTACACGAACGGTTGGGCGTGAGAGGTTAGTTAGTGTATTAGATTTTAGGAGGACACTGAAACAATTAGACAGTCCCACTTTCTAGCTCCGTGACGTCTCGTTTGATGTTTGTCAAAGTCGATATAACTACGTTCACTCCCTACAAACTAAACCTAAGATGAGGTGTTTAATTCTATAAAATGTTGTAGATTCCCGCGGAAAGTGGCCTATCATACTCTGAAACTTTCGCAGTGTGATCTGCCTTCGGAACAACAGTCAATTGATTGCCTGAGGGCGATGAGCACCGACGATTTTGTGGCAACAACTCAGAAAGTTAAAGTGGGTGTTGATTTCACTGCTGAATAGCTTATCACGCGGAATTCAGCTAGAAATGTGAAGCGCAAGGTCCACAAATCAACAAGAAACACAATTGCTATCTCATAGGCTATATTTGACGGCGATCTTGCCCGTGAGATAGGGTTTGAACTCGAGACTAATGTACTTTTTGTATTTTTTATTGAAATTTATCCATGGATGTTGTTGTTTGCGCCGCAATATATTTATAATTTATTTTGCATCCACGCACGGTACATAACAAAATTCCAGGAGCACTTCTACCCATTCGGTGACCCATTCCGGGTACCCGCAAACAAAAAAGTGGCCAACAAACAGATTCCAACGATATACGGAGTTTTGAAAGAGAATCCAGAAGGTCAGTATGGAGTTTACAATTCGCCGAAAATGTTTCATATTCATAGTTGTCGTTGACCTGGTTTATGCACTAATGTGATACCAATCAACGGATATCAACTCCAGGAACTCATCAATCTCTGATTTAGGCTATCCGTCGTTAAGAAACTTCACGTCGGAGTACACTTATCAAACATTCAAACAGTTCCTGGCCGGAATTATCCCCGATGCAGGTGACTTGGGTTTTGCTTGAAATATATTTGTCTATCGGTCTCACAGACGCCCATTGAACTAATACTAATGGGATAAACCTATGAACAAACTTCTTGACAGTGCCTGTGATATAATAATTATTCAAGGAACCCGTCAAAGAATTAGAAATGCGTTTTTGTTGCTTCTGCTTTATGTGTCATTAGTGTTGACGCATGTTATGTACCGTTTGTGCGCAATGTCGGTAACATGCCAATATATATATTTCAGAAAACGGCAATGCTCCATTACTGCGACGACTTGCCCTGCATCAATATGTCCATGTAAAGGAAAGCAAAAAGGACACTTATCATTTGTTCGAAACGATGCGAGAAGTGGGCTTATATTTTTGTCTTATGGAATATTTTGATGTGCACTATGTGTATTACTTAGTATATATATTTGTTGTGTTAGCTGAGAGTCGCTCCCTACCTCTTCTAAATTCTCCCTCTCTCCAGATCTCTCTATCTTTCTCTTTTTCTCTTCTTTTTTCCTAACTCTCCCTACGTAGTTCTCTTTCTCTTTATATCTCTCTTCTTCCTTCTTCCGCCTTTCTATACCTTACTTTTTAGATGCTTCACGACCGTGACTTTGTCGTGTCCACACACAAATTGGTGATGCATCTCGCAAAATACAAAAATAATTTCATCCGATTATTTGAGTACGGAATTGATACACCACCCAAAGGTAGGTGCAGGGTATTTGCTGTATGAGGCTTAGCAGAGCACTGAGTGCCCGGAACCTACCGATACCAGAGAACAATAAACTAAAAGTTGCTGAAATGTGTTAGCAGATGTCGCGCTTCGAAACCCAAGTCCAAGTACAAACTTGATGACATAAGGTTTAGATAGCAGCTAGTAGTTTTCGCCTGTAAATAGGTAGTTTCCACTTTAAATTTAGGTTGTCTCTCCGTAGGCGGTTGGGAAGATATCCCTGCATTCTGCGATCGTCTTCTCGGATATTACACTAGATTCACGGGCAAAGGGTTGGTTAACGTTTACTGATTTACTTACAAAGGTAACTTGTCAGAGTCAGGTATACTTTTAGTTTTAAAGGAGGAGGCTCACGAGAATGAAGTGCTCGAATGGTTTCCTTTTATCGAAAGATGATGGTATTAAATACCGAAAGACATTCTTTACAATGCAAAAGCTTTTAACTGGAAGGAGTAAATCAATATAAAACTATGAATTCTATCAAAATTTTGGATCGTAAAAAATAGTTGATTTCCATAGTGGGCATGCAAATTTGCGCTGGCTTGCAAAATGACTTGTAAATTTGCATGTTTAGCTTTGAAGTCTAGACTTTTGTGCTGGCTTGCAAAATGACTTGTAAATTTGCATGCTTAGCTTTGAAATCTACCTTGCATACGATAGGTTATTTTATTTGACTTCGAGTTCTTAGATTAATTAATTCCTCCAAACTAAAGCGCTGAACCTTATAATACTTGTTTTTTGGAAGATAAACCCATTTTCCTTCGATAACTATTTGAGCACTTCATTCTCGTGAGCCTCCTCCTTTAAAGGACAATTAGTGGCTTATTGTTAGGACGTTGACACACTTCCCAAATAAGTGGATAAACGCGGAAGGAAATTCAAGGATTTTGCGAAGTGAGAGGAACACCTATAATATAGTTTCTTAAGTGTCTATATAAAAATTCGCGTCCTCATTCAGGGCTCCGACTCCCGGTTCGTGCAGTCCCGATCAGAAGACCTTCCCAGCGATGAATAAGGCAAAACGGGAATACTTCGTCATCATTAATGTTTGTATATCCATTATCTTAAATTAATGATACAATGATTCAATTTACATGTGACTTGTCATACACTTGACAATTGTTCGATTGTATTGAGCTGACCAGATCCTGTAGTGTTCTATTAGACTAGTCAGTAAAAATAGTAGCTTATCTTATACGGCAACGACTAAGTAATTGAGCATACAATCAACGACCAGTAAATTACAATCAACAATGGAATATTGTCCAATATATTTAGGCGGAAGGTGACACAGAATGGGACTTCAATTTCCATCAAGCGGCAGTAGCGTTTTGGAATGATTTGGTGAGTTGTGAACACTATTATGAGTAGAGTACCACTTGAATTGTGTGACACACACGGGCACTATTGTACACCCTCGGACACACATATTGAGACAGTAGTGGTTCGCTTATATGAACCTGTTCGAACACGCAACGCACGGGGAAAACCCGATGACCAGGATTGAACGAAAATACTTACACATTACCGAATAAGTTTTATAACCAAAAAGTATTATAACCAAGATATATGCAGCTGCCTGCGATGTCCAAAATCGAGCTGGCGGGACGGAGGGATGCCGTTTTCCCGGAAGAACAAGAAGTATCTCCTTTAGAAGAAGAGGATGATCAACAGGTAGGTACAGATATCAAAATATCGATCTTATTCCGCAAACTACAATCAAGCACATACTACAAAGTACAAACTACAAGCTACAGCAGTTTACAGCGCGAATACAAATGCAAATCCAGCATGGTCTCAAGATAATTCCTCTGTAGTGTTATTGTTTCCTATTCCTGAGGAAAAAGGAAACAGTATCTTCGGCAAGTCATTTTCAAGAAAAGAAATTATGTGAAAAAATGGTAACTGTTTTCAGATGTGGCACCAAAATGCGGCCTCTGACGATCGAGTCCTCACGGAAGAAAAAGTGTTGAATGATATGCCTCATAAACCAGACGAATTATAACTTATTGATTTATTCGATGTTTAACTTATGTTGATATGCGGACAACGAAGTACGGTGTATGGAATAAAATTTTGGAATTCGGTTTGTGGTTTGTGAATTGGTTTTGTTGCAGTCAGTTAGCAACGATTTGTTCCTAGTAGATACGCGGTTAAATATTTATAGATGATACACTCTGTATACAATTTATTCATAAAAAAGTACCCACTGATGTGGAGCCCCTGGCGTCAGGAAGCACACGAATGACGATATCCAGATATTCACGTAATAATTCAATTATTAATCAATTAGCCTAATTATTTAATTAATAAAATCTTCTGAGGCGTTCTGGAAGATAAGGTCTGGCCTTGGCCATAAAGTCCTCCCTCGATAAATAGCAACCACACATCTCCCGAGGACCCTAAAACACATCACAACTTTAGACTTTAAAATCCGTGCCGAAAAACGTCGTCATTACGGTACTGGCCTCTACAATTGGGGGAAAATAATCATAAACAGATGGAAACCTGGAAAGCCGTTCGTGCATGATAAACTCTATAGTTGTCGATGAATATCGTCATTCCTGGTTGAAGCGATATCTCGAGCGAATTCGCCGGATCGTGGCACATACGAGAGAACGTTTGATAGGCCTGAAACGTTTGTGTTTGGGGTTTTTTGCATTTTTTTTGTCCGAGGCTATTTTTGTCAGAGGAAATTTACAGTGTTTACACGTAAATTCTTTTTTCAAGTTCCACACAACTTGTATGTCTAAAAGCGAGTATTCGGAGCATAACGGATAATAATCAAACCCAAACCTTATAGAACTCGACGGTCGTTACCGCATCATCCTCAGATTGGGTTAGAGTGCGTACTGGGGCCCGGTCGTATGGATTGAATCTTAATATTGGAAGAAGTATGAGTATGATAGTTTGTTTTCTGCCCGCACAACGACCTAATCAGCAACAAAATTACAAAGACAAGTCGGTTGCCTTAGATTTGTAATTGTACAACAAACATTAGTACTTTATATTATTCTATGTGTAATGTCAATGAATCTCAATAAATTAATCTCACATCAACCTTGGCATAAAGTGATAGGATAGCTAGTCGTTAGGAACCACGCAAACGTCTCACTATAAATGTGAACTAAAGAAACAAATACAGATCTACGCGATTACAAATTTGGAGGAAATGTCAACTTGTCTGTCACAACTGTGACACCCACCCACTGACACCCACTGACACCCACATAACTGACACCCACCTGATTTGTCTAATATTTCCATCAGCATCAAGTTTTATGACAGGATATGCCCGGGCTACAGAATAGAGTGCGCCTTCTTCAGAGTCAGTGCCCTACAAGAAAACTCGTAACAAATACAAACACAACGCGAAAATTCCGCGGGCGCAAACGCAAACCGCAAACGAGCGCCAAGGATGCGTCATGTGTTCGCCGGGAACTTTTTTTTAAGCCTGTACGTAACCCATTCGTTAAAGGGACAGGCCCATGAAATGAGCCTATATTTGCTGTACGTTCATAATGACTATCAAGCATTTTTATTACAATATATACAAACTAAATTTCACATTTATTCGCCCTGGAAAACTTTTTCCGATGCGCTCAACGTATATGTATACCGTAAAACCGCAAATATCCTTGTTGTCTACGCAAATTTATCGTGAAATTATAATGCGATTAAAATTTGCATATATAGCTTTGAAAGTTGCAGTTTTATGGTATACATATACGTTGAACGCATCGGAAAAAAGTTTTCCGGGGCGAATAAAGGTGAAATTTAGTTTTTATATATTGTAATAAAAATGCTTGATAGTCATTATGAACATATCGTAAATATAGGTTTATTTTTATGGGCCTGTCCCTTTAACAGTGATTTATTCGAACATTTTAGTTTAGAGTTCTCAGCGTACTGAACAAAAAATTCATATTTATTATATGAATACAGTAACAAAAGCCAGAATTTGCCATGTACGCTAATTAAACAGGAAACTATCGCCTATTGTCTAAACCTCCAAGTAATGATGATCGATAAGGGTCTTCGAGAGAATTGAGAAGTATTCTATATGTTCCGTTCGAAGTTTCTCGGCCACGTAAAATCCGTCGACCAGTATCGTGTCACCGCCTTTGTCCGCAGGGCGGAGGCAGTGGAAAACCTACGAAAGTAGACGAATTATGGAATAAATTAGAATTAGGGCTTGTAAGCTTATACAAACAATTCTGATGCAGGTTTGCAGGTTCGATTATAGAAACAGTTTATCTGCAAAATATGGTCACGTTACGCTTATCTTCCTTGCCTTACCCTACTCATCACCTCACCTTACCATTTGCGTTTATGCGTTGTTTCGAAGAGTTTCAATAATGGAGTTGTTTGGACAAATGTTTTCGCGTTTTGATTATTTTAAAGCGAAATACCACCCGGTTTGGGGTTTTTTCACCAAAAATAGTTTGAAAAAAGTTATAAACGAAAATAAACATAAAAACACAAACAAATAAGGGCATCTTGCACAAAAATGTTCTCAAACAACCATATTTTGCGATTTTGTATGGGAAAATTCGCTTCAGGCGATTTGCCGATTTTAATACTAGCACGGCCCTGGAAAAATCGAGGGATGGCCTTTTCAAATGATCACGCATACCGCAGCATCCAAATGACGAAATGTTGACAAAATATTTTGAATTCGGCTAGTGAAACGGTGGTTTGAAAACGGTGGTCAACGCACGGTTGTTTACTCCTCCTCTTTTTGTATTTTTTTGTTGAGACCGACCGCTAATTCGCTTTATGATTTTCAATTTTACTTTCTCATTTCGATTTGCATTACCTGAATTCCCGGGACACAGGAAAAGTATGTGCCGTCGGTGTGAGGCCCAATTTCCTCGTCAGAATAGGCAGTGTCTTCGTGTACAGCTTCCTAAAAGAAAAGGAGTTACACAATGCTAATAAAAACGGAGTCAATGTAGTATTCTCTATAATGATACTGCAAATAGACAGGATGCATGCGGCACGCAAAGGTTCAAGACGCAAGGGAAGTTTAAAAAACCATCGTTGCGTTTGCTTATAAATCATCCATTCTATGTAAAAGTTACCGGTCATATGGGCCACATTAGCCGTGTGACGAGCTAACGATGCACATGGCGGAAAGATTGGAATCAAGTTGCACAGTATATATTCAGCAAGCTTTATTGTTAGCAAAGTTGCAGGCTTTCAAGGTGTGCGAGTATCATGCAGTCATGCGTTCGTGGTGTAATGGTTAGCATGGATGCCTTCCAAGCATTCGACGGGGGTTCGATTCCCCCCGAACGCATACTTTTGAAACAAGCAAATACGTTCAATTACAACTGACAATTTTTTGTAAAATTTTCAGTGTATAAAGTGCACTTGACAATGCTACCAGAAATGTTCAGAAGAAATAGGATCAGATACATTACCAACCCGAACTGAACGAAAACAAAACTCTTCCCATGCCGGGAATCGAACCCGGGCCGCGTGGGTGAAAACCACGAATCCTAACCACTAGACCACATGGGACCCATTTTTCGAGAGGAACCGTGTGACAAGCTGGCAATGCACACGGTGCGGGAAAGATAGGTTGGAATCAAACTGTTTTGGTCAGAAAGCGAATTTAGCAGGGATGCAGGCTTTCCAAGTGTGCGAGCAAAAAAGTGGTCATGCGTTCGTGGTGTAATGGTTAGCATGGATGCCTTCCAAGCATTCGACGGGGGTTCGATTCCCCCCGAACGCATAATTTTGAAACCATACGTTCAATTACAGTTGACAATATTTTTTTTAACTTCAGTATAAAGTGCACTTGACAATGAGACCGGAAATATCGAAAAGAAATAGGATCAGATGCAGTACTAACACGAACTGAAC
The DNA here is from genome assembly GCA_036852015.1 of Pelodera strongyloides. Lineage (NCBI taxonomy): Eukaryota > Metazoa > Nematoda > Chromadorea > Rhabditida > Rhabditidae > Pelodera > Pelodera strongyloides. The sequence continues at coordinate 49,680 of JAANDG010000728.1, read as the reverse complement.
CTAAACAAAACTATTCCCATGCCGGGAATCGAACCCGGGCCGCGTGGGTGAAAACCACGAATCCTAACCACTAGACCACATGGGACTGATTTTTGAAAGGTAACCGTGTTACAAGCTGACAGTGCACATGGTGCGGGAAAGATAGGTTGGAATCAAACTGTTTTGGTCAGAAAGCGAATTTAGCAGGGATGCAGGCTTTCCAAGTGGGCGAGCAAAAAAAAGTGGTCGTGCGTTCGTGGTGTAATGGTTAGCATGGATGCCTTCCAAGCATTCGACGGGGGTTCGATTCCCCCCGAACGCATACTTTTGAAACCATACGTTCAATTACAGTTGACAATATTTTTTTTTTAAATTTCAGTATAAAGTGCACTTGACAATGAGACCGGTAATATCGAAAAGAAATAGGATCAGATGCAGTACTAACCCGAACTGAACCTAAACAAAACTATTCCCATGCCGGGAATCGAACCCGGGCCGCGTGGGTGAAAACCACGAATCCTAACCACTAGACCACATGGGACCCATTCTAATAAAGAAACCGTATGACCAGCTGTCAATGCACATTGTGTGGGAAAAATAGGCAAGCATCAGTTGTTCAGAATGCAAATTACGATTAAAAAACGCCGTGCCGACGCCGTTAATATCTGTGACACTACAGAGATTACCCTCCTACTCAAGCATAAGAAAAAATGAGCGAAAAGGAGTTCATTATTTGGAGCAGAAAATGAATACTCGAATCAGATAAGTGATAAAAAAATACCTGATGTTCTTGCTTCTCCTTATTTCCGAATTGCCAAAAATCTCCATAGAAAGTGTTGTGTATCGGAGCGACACGCGAACACAGTTCTTTTGTAGCCTGAAAGGGAAAATGAGGTCTGTCTTTGTCTTTGGTTTCCGTTGTGTTTCATCATCGTTATACTTTTCTTTCAAAACTCTTCTCGTGAGCCCGTTCTAAAATTGCCCACAATCGGAGGAAAAAATTTAAAAGAAGAAACTTAATCGGGACCTCAGCTGTGGGCGGTACTCCATTAACGCTCACGAAACCATACTTGCAAAACTTCTCAACGAATTCTTCATAAGAAAAATCCCTGAAAAGTATTCATGATCTAGCATAAAAATTGTTTCCACGATTCAAAAGGTGTTGAATTCTAAGTACACGGTTGGCACACAAGAAAGCTGTAAAAAAAGTATTTCTGGTTCGGAGAATATAATTAAAAGACTAACAATAATTACGAAGCATTGTCCTGACATACCTATCAACTTGTGGACGTTTTCCAATTGAGTTCCTATTCCAAAGATGATGTAGTTCAGAAGCAGAGGGAGCAGAACCCTCGGCACGGCCGAATTCAATAATATCTTTGACGGAAAAAGACGAAGAATGACCATCCTTCCAATATAAAGTGATCGTATTTGTGGTGATGTCGATGTCAATCGATTGTCTTGAAAAATTGGTATGATAATGTTCTATGAATGCCGGGTATTCTATAGATAACAACATCCTAGACTTGAAGAATAAATAAATGGGATGAGTTACGCACTACACAAGCTTATAGAATGGGGTAAAGATGTATTCCAACACACCGAAGCCGTGCACGATTATCATTTAAAAAGAATAACACCATATTGAGACACACGCACGTGCACGTGCACGTGCTACTGTACACATCGATTTGTATATGTGGAAGACAAACTTATATTTATTGATTATGATATTTATTTATTATTATATTGATTGCATAATGGTGATATGTCTACGTAACATACCTATCCACTGAAAGTTGGGCTTTCTCGAAGACATCCAATAATTTGTCCTTTCTCTGATTGGTCGAGTGGTTATAGTGAAGAGTTGATCGGCAATGATCCCGCAGCCATACAAGTGGAATCACCAAAGAACCTGGAAGGGTATTAACGGATATTATATTTGCAATGGCTGATAAAGCTGACCAGGCTCCCGTGCTATGCAAGACACATCATCAGTACCGCTTCCCCGAGCTTGGTTGACGTAACGGGGTGCACTAAATTTTGTTATATCCATCCTCCACTCCACATGGTTTTGCTTCCCTTGCTACTGTTTTTATAGATTATCAAACAAAAAAATAAATAAATAAAAATGAGCATCTGTTGATAAGTATACCGCCAAGCCAACAATAAGACACAATGCTTCAAAATGAGTTAGGTTTCTATCAAAGGAATGTCAAAAGCGAATCAAAAATGCCCATCAAAGATGCATATTATCGAGAGAGTAAACATTGCGCACCTTATAATATGTAGATGTAAAAAAAAATACTTTTAAAATAATAACAACCTGCGTCGTGCGTTACATTGACTGCTGGCGCCCCGTTTGAAAGCTGAATTTGCTTCACGCTAAGACACCTCGATACCGTAGTCGCAAAACTACGACGCAGTGAAAACGACAACATTCTAAACAGTATCATACATCTTATTTGTTATGTGTTGATTACATTACATACAAGTCTCGGATTCTCAGTAGTCAAAGACGAAATCAGAGTGACGAATGTTTGTTAGACTTTTTACTGTCATAAATAATGATTATCATTTACTCTGTTCTTCTACTGCACGTTTCCCGCGAAACAAAAATAAATCCCGCGTTTCCTGGCAGCTAATCATCCTCCCGCGCAATAAGAAAAGTCGCATCTTTCTTGACAGATTAGCGAATCATGTCCCGCAATTAAACACTAGGCAAGGCCTAGTGTTAGCGGCAAGGCCCTAATTAGCGCTCGCAATAAGGACGGAATCCCGCGTTTCCCGCTTGTTTGGGAGGAAACGTGGGATTACGATTACCGCTAAACTGCGAATGAGGAACATAGTAATTTAGACATCGATCTAGCTGTGAGCTGTCACTGCATGTGCGCCATCGGAAAGGATAGAGAGTCACGGAGAAGCCAAAAACGTTGAACTCCGCGTCACACAAAAAGAGGGGCGCCACATGGGAGCGGCGAAAGCGCCAGGGGCGCATGGATAATGGCGCGGTGCACATGTGACGCATAAGTTGCGCTGCTGGCGCCGCCGAGCAATAACTGTTAAGTGTTAATTCCTTCTCAAAAATGCAATTAATGATATGTATTATGTAGGGTGCGCATGTAAGCTGTAAGCATACATATATGACAATAACCATACGACATGTAGTAAACAAAAATATTGTTTCAAGAAACAAAACAACAAAGAATCTTGAAAACCGTTTATGGAATGTAATCTTATCTCATGGAGCACAACACGGCAAGAAAGAAAGATAAAATCATATGGATCAATAGGTGATACGGGGTTAGTGTTAGTAAATCTAACAAAACTATAAACAATACAAAAACAATAAAACAAAAAAAAATGAGATACAACAAAATATAAAGCACCGGAGTGAGCATAAAAATAAGGCTCTTCGATTCTAATTTGTACATAAGTAACATTTTACTATCTACCGTAACGAGACAACAATTTAATCAGTCACTATCTAAATATAAATTTGCTACAAGCAAATAAGGCAAGAAATAAAATAAAACCGAATATAACACATAGATTTAAAAATGAAATAAATGCAAAGAAACAAATAATACAAAGATGAAAGATATTAATAAAATAAAATACAAGAGAAGCATCTTAAAAGAAAACCCCTGAATTTATAAGTGAAGCACGAACCTGGCAGCAAACACCCTGTGCAAAATTGGCGCCGATTTAGGAAAAATTTAAGCAATTTCACCGTATCATAACTTATATTTTATGATTTATGTTCTTAAACAAATATCCAGAGAAAACAATACCACAATAAAATCGAACAAAAGCAGATAACGCAACAAATTCTAAAAATAAGAAAACGCCGTGAATTCCTAATCTAAACCAGCTAAATAGTAATTAAAATGAAAAGAAAAAATACCATAAGTGGCTTATGCATAATTAATTAGTCTACATGAATTCGAAGAACACATGATTTAGCAGAAAAACTTTGCATTATTGACCTTATCACTAATAAAGGTAGTGTGAAAGGGCCAAGGCAGCCAAAAGCCTAGCTGCGGGCCACATCCTCAAATGTGGCGTTTAGACCTAAAACGTCAAATATACGATAAAATTAACTAGAACAAACTGAGCCGAGCAGATTTTCCAAACCAACAAGAAAGCATGTTAAAGCGGTATGGCACGTGGTTTGTAAGCGCAGAATTGCATTTTCATGCAGTGTGCGACAGTCAGCTACGGATTCGGTACCAAATCTGTATGCGAATACTTGAAAATGCGGCTGAACCTAGTTTCACAAACCACATATCATACCAAACCGAGACACAGAATAGCTCACTCACCCAGTGAAGTAGTCAACAGTGACCCAGTGCGAATAGTGAAACTGTTGGTCGGATCTGCGCCATAGAAAACGACCATCTGAAATAGAAAACGAAAAATTGCGAAACGTCTCAAACGTATTAAACAAAAACGTAAACAGATGCAACTACGAAGTGCAACTACGAAGTGTCATGTTATTCACTAGAATAACTAAAGAAAGAATACAATCCACAAGAAAATTCCAAGAAAACATCGTCCAATAGTGCAAAAGGTCAAAAGTTTGTACTTACTCGGTGTCTCTCCTCAAAATGTTGCATTAGCGTCGGGTAGGACCAAAAATGCTGATTGCATGCCTAAATAATGTAAAACAATGATACAAGTCGTGGCAGAAACACCGTGCCTTTGCGTTTCTAAAGGGGCTCTTTTAAAGTCTTACTAAGATAATAATATGTATCCACCTTTGAAGTATCCACTCATTTTTTTTGTTTCTGATTACGGTATCTAGTTGTGGAGCTTTATTTGCTAATAACTCACCCAGGTTTGCATTTATGCACGGCGGATTTAGCAGCAATGTTTGAGTAATGCTGTAGTTTTCTTACAGAGAATCTGAGGAGAATATTTTTTTTTGCTTGGACACGAGCCTTTAATTTAATTAGTTTTTTTTTACAAACCTGGCAAGTGGCTTTCGTACGCTCCGCTTGCACATGCGTTAAACTGTAGTGTTCTTGCAAATGGTCCGCCTGTAAGAAGATACTCATTGAGAATTTTTCAACCACTTAGCGGGCCCATGTGCCGCGCGCAGCCCCTGGGTTGACACGCCTTATGGGAAACCGTGAAAATACGGTCCGGTTGTCGCATGCCTGCCGACCTCACATGCTTACGGCACTCCGGGCACTCGGTGATTTTCTTTGCACCCCGGAAAACGAACGCGGGGGACACCAAAATCCGCCCTGTACAAATAATATGCCGCGAATAAGCGGCGCACCCAAAGTACGCGAGCACACCGCTTCGAAATGCTGTCCAACCTCGTGTTTTAACAAATTACCTGATTGTCTCTTGGAGCGTGATAACCACAAATATCACAACAAAAGTATGATGTGATGCCATGGGCCATAATGTGTTTCACACTGACGCCGCCCACCTAAATAGCCGTGTTGTCGAGAGTGAATGAACAACAACCATCTACACATTGGCTACGTGTATTAATCCTTTTAATGGATGGTTCACTTTGTAACATTAAAAATTAAATAAGTACGCGAGCACAATGTGTCTAGCATGTGTGTGTTTTTTCTCTCTTGTTTGTATTTATGTGCACTTTTTTTATAAAGGAATAAAGAGTTAATATAACCTCGGCCTCCCACACGTCACATTTCCCACACAGCAGGCAACATTGCTCCGAGCCGCTTCTAAAATTATTCGATAATAAACGTTGATAAACAGATGGAATTTGATAAACATTCTGAGATAAAATAGACAACTGAGTGATGGCTACATTTGTCTAGTTTAGAATAAAACCTTCACAAAGCAATAGATAACTCACATATCGTGCAACGATTCATGGAAGATGCGAGCAAAACGTGTGGCGAACCTGGTCCCACAAGGGCTGAAAAGAAACACTGAAGTAATGACACATCAAAATACCATGTAAAGCATCAATATTCAATGACGTGTCGAAAAACAAGCTACTAAACTTGCTAAAACACTTGCTAATTTTTGCCACTTGCTAATTTTTGTCACTTGCTAATTTTTGCCACTTGCTAATTTTTGCCACTTGCTAATTTTTGCCACTTGCTAATTTTTGCCACTTGCTAATTTTTGCCACTTGCTAATTTTTGCCATTTTTTTTTTTTTTTTTTTTTTTTTTTTTTTTTTTTTTTGCTAATTTTTGCCATCGCGTGCGGCTGCTATGACTTCAGCAGTTATATCCGATATGGAGGTCTCCGATAATCCTGGTGAGCAATCTGATTATGAAAAAATTCTGCAATGCTCGTCAGATCGCTTTTCTACCATTCTTTCGAAAATTCAGTCTGAGCAATCTTCTGTGACTTTGTGTGGCGACGAACTAGTCGTCCTGCGCAATGCACTTTTTGGTTTAAACAATTTTGCAGTAGAAACTCTCCAAGGCAAATCCGCAATTTTGATGAATGTTGTGAAAGAGGAGAAAAGGCAAAGATCGGCCGTATTTTCCATGAAACAAGAACGTGTTAATGTTCAGGCACCAGTATCCTCTGAAGATGCTGTTACATCGGCATTGAATGAGGAAGTTAAGGAGGAAATGAAAGTTCGGTCCATTCTTAGTTTCCTTGGCATTCGGGGGAAGCCCATTACAGTCTACCGAATGTCACCCCATTTGGTTAAGGTGGAGCTCTCATCTCGAGGAGCTCTAATGGCTCTCCTTGCGAGGAGGAGCAAGTTGCGGGGAAGCGTCTATAGCGGAGTGTTTGTCCGTGAATCGTTGTCAAAGGAGGACCGTGACAAGGAACGGGTCCTTCGGAGGCGTCGGGGGTACTGCGAGGAGGTCGAGCCGAATAAGTGGGTTCTTTACAAGAACGCCTTGCGGCTGCGGACTGACCTCAGTACCTGACCGAACCTCCGAGGCGCCCCTTCCACCAGTCGATTGGAACCCTTCTGGTCAGCGTTTCCCGGCGAACGCTTCGCACAGAGGACGCGACCCTGCGGCTGGTTCTCCTACTGGCTCTCCTCCGCGTAATATATAAAAAAACTAAATAGAGCGCATCTGCGTGCAGAGACTAATATTCGGGTTTTCTATTTTAATGCGAGAAGTATTGTTAAGAGGGTTAATGAACTAAATGCCATATTGGCACAAGAAGATTTTGATGTAGTTTTGGTTTCCGAATCTTGGTTAAAGGATCATATCCCCAATGGAATGATATTAGGTAATCTGCCATATTATTTAATCAGAGAAGATAGGGTTTGTAAAAAAGGGGGTGGATGTTGCATTCTTGTAAAGAAAAGTCTTCTTTGGAGAAGGGTTGGGTCCAAGTCAACTAATAATTTTGACTATCTCTGTATTGACTTGGAAGACGTATTATATGCTTCTCAGCTTCGTCTTATTATAGTTTACCGTGCGCCCTCGTGTAACAGTAACTCAGTTGACGATATGCCGTTATATGATGCACTTGCATCTCTTCTCTCAGATGGCAAACCATCAGTGCTAGTAGGAGATATTAATGTAAACGTCAACGTTACGAATGGCTCCTTTTCAAATAAGTATGGGCAACAGTTTCTTAACTTTGTTGAATCGCTAGACCTCACTTCCCATATTAACCAGGCTACCCGTAAAGGGAACCAATTAGACTATTTATTTAGTACATCTCCCAGTCTTATAACAAAATCAGAAGTTTCTGCTCCTTTAGCAGATCATCACTCTATAACTTTTACGTGCATTTTTCCTCAACCCGAGAATCAGTCTAGACTGATCCGCAATTATAGACATGCAAATTGGGCTATCATACAGGGTAATTTGAATATTGACTGGATTTCCTCTCTCTGTCCATACAATGATTTGAATGATTTGTATGCAAATTTTTGTTCAATTGTTACTTCTGTTATTGATCAACATGTTCCTTTTACGAGAATTCATATGAAAACAGAGCAATATCCCAAGCACATTCAAAAATTAATTCATCATAAGAATCGTTTATCGCGTAGTTATATTTGCACCCCAAATGCACAATCGAATCTCGAATTAGTTCGTATTTCTGCCATTCTACAAAATCACATAAGAAAATTTCTCGCTGCTAAAGAAAAGAAAAACTTTGGTAGAAATTTTGGAAGCAAACGATTTTATAATTACGTAAATTCTCGAATTCGTTCCAAGGAGTCAATGGCAGCAATATATGATTCAGATAACAATTCTATGGCTTATGGTAAAAAAGAAAAATCTGAATTGCTTTCGAAACAATTTGTGTCTGTTTTTACCCGTGATAACGGAAACTTTCCTGCATTGATACAAACAAATAGGAGGTTTCAACATTGTTTAATGAGAACGCTTTTACCATATGAGGTAGAAAAGGAACTCAGCAATCTCAAATTCTCCTTATCTGATACTTCTGACAAAATTCCTCAATTATTCCTCAAAAAGTGTCGCCAGCAATTAGCAGAACCATTGTCGTATATATTTAATCTATCTCTTGAGCAAGGTGTAGTTCCTAATATTTGGAAACAAGGTCTTGTCACACCGATTCCAAAAACAAAAAATCCCACGCTACCTGTTGACTACAGACCAATTACTATCTTACCTTCCACTAGCAAATGTCTCGAAAAGTTTGTATTGAGAGAACTTCAGAAATGGATCAAAAAGCTTCAATATTCTTCCACCTGAGCAATACGGTTTTGTAAAAGGGAAAAGTCTCGATCTCCAGCTCTTAGAATGCCAACATATGTATGTGCAACAAATTGATGACGGAGGCTATGTCGATGTCATATACATAGATTTAGCTAAAGCATTTGATTCTGTGAGCCATGAAAAGTTGATTTATAAGATCCGGTCTCTTGGACTACCAACCCAACTTGTGCATTGGATTCAATCCTACTTAGGGAACAGAACTTTTCGTGTAAAAGTAGATGATGTGCTTTCTGATGAATATCCCGCACCTTCTGGTGTTCCTCAGGGAGGAGTCCTAAGCCCAACTCTATTTATTCTGTATCTTTCTGACTTACCCAAATTTTTAGCTTGTTGTCCTAACGTCAAGGTTTCTATTTTTGCTGATGACGTAAAACTTTTTCTACGATATTCTAATACCTCTTCATCGTTGGTTGATGAACTAGATTTGTGCCTGCGTAAATTAGAAGAATACTGCGTTAAATGGCAATTGAAAATTGCACCTCTTAAATGTGCTTCTTTACATATTGGTCGAAACAACCCTCACAATTTCTATAGCATACAAGGCCAGCTTGTGAAATCTAAAAATTCGGCGCGTGATTTAGGTGTAATATTTGACGAGTCCTTGTCCTTTTCTGAACATATCTCCATTACCACAACTAAGGCACTCCGCTGCTTCTATGGTATAAATAGTACACTCCAACTAAGAGACCCCCGTCTTCTCATAAAGGCTTACAATGTATGGGTTCTACCTATACTCGAATTTGCCTCATGTGTTTGGAATCCATACTTATCGATCCATATAAAGCAACTGGAAGATGTACAGGCTACAATTACGTGGATCATTTTCAAAAAATGTGCAAAACCAGGTATTATTATTCCGAAATACTCTGAACGGCTCAAAATATTGGGTCTAAAAAGTTTACAAGAACGGCGCATTCAAAAAGATCTCATTACATCTTTCAAAATCATAAAGCGCGAGGTGGATATAGACAGTAGTAAATACTATGTGTGGAGGCCAATGAGCAGATCAAGCTACTTTAATCTGAGTATTGAATTCAGTCGCAAAAATGTCAAATTTCACTCTTTCTTTATAAGAACGGCGAGGTGGCTTTCAAATGCAAATTTTCCGCTAGACGCGCTAGTGTCGCAAAATTCTCATGTCTTTAAGAAAAAGCTGAAGGCAATAGATATCCGTGAATGTCTCGGAGTTGAAAAAATGGAAAACATTATCTCTGTTAACCGTTGATTCATTTAGAATACGCTGACAATCAATTAGTGGAATTTACAGCATGCTGGAACGACTATCGGCAACAACGGGATAAATCATAATTCTTTCTTTTCTTTCCATTTATATTCACTGGCCTTTTCAAAAACACCAATTCACTAATGCAGCACCATGTGCATGTATACTCAAGCAAATATACAGACTTATACGTTACTCTCGTGAAGAATAATAAGAAGGAAGTTCTACATAAACAGTTAACCCTTTTCCTTATCTTTATAATTGGTTTAGCTACGTAGCGCATGCGGACTCCTGCGGGTGGAGGGTAGTGACGATGCTAGGCCCCTACTTTCTTTATGTGATGGCCCTGAGAATGTATTTACTTGTTGTATTGCTTGTTGTACTTTTATGTGTGGCACGTTTAGGATTGTTGAGAACGTGAACGCGTAGTACTTTTGTTGAGGTAACGTGGCTAAGCTAAACTAAAAATATAAAATACGGGTTGGCTGTTTGTGTGGGACCAAGTTCTTTGATTCGCTATCATCATCGTTTTCTTTATTAACCTTGTGGAATTACAATTGATATACTGTTGGTGGAAATTATTTCCAAGTATCTATATCATCTACTTTGATTTTTCTTTTTCATCGTCTCTCACGGCGTTGCGCTCTTTTAATGAGTATAATAAATATTCAAATATTCAAAAAACAAGCACTTGTCAAAATGAAATAACATGCGTTGAGAAAAAGGCGACGCGTTAAAATTATTTTGCGTCCTAATGCACTTAAATGCCCTAAAATCGTGTTAGTACGTCCAATACCAACCTGACATGTTTCATTGCCCATCCATGTATTGTATTTATATGCTTCTTCAGACCGTAAAGGGCCGAAAACTGAGCGTTGCAGTTGGAAAACGGACACTGCAGCTCCCAAGCGATGTCCCTGAAAGTTTTAGTTACCGTAATTTTGTAGGAGGTCCACTCTGATTGTGAGCCCGAGGCTCGCGGCTCCGCTGACAAATTAGATAATTGTTATAAAAAGGATGTGTAAGAATCCAACTGGCACAGTCATAAATTCGTCATCCGATAATACCATGGACATTCACTTCTTGAGATACACATTTTTAGTAAAATGGTCTGATACGCTTGTAACTTTGCCAAATGTGAACTTTACATTTTGGACCAATAAATAATCACTCATTGTAAGCATTTTTACAAGACATTTTAAATAATAATAAAAACTACAAACCGTCTATCATGAAAAAACACGACGTGTTCGACCATTTTTCGCTCGTTCGGAAATCCCACAAGGCAAGTGAGACAGAAGTGCCTGTAGGCCGATTGATGCATTACAGTGTGCATCATTTCAACGGAGTGGTTCTTCAGCAAACAGCCGCAAGACTAAAAAAAAAGAGGTGCTATGTTATGTTATGTCACAAGTTTATTGTTTATGGTCAGAAATGGCTATTGTTCTACACGTCTACACTACACCTAGGAAATCGTTGCAACCACGTGAGGCCTAAAACGTAGGGTTGTTTTATAGCACAAACAATCTAGATGCGCGTGGTTTAGTCACAAAAAGTGAAAGACAAAAATCGGTGTGTACATGTAAATGACGAACCGTGCAGGGATGTGGATATCCAAGTACATATGGTACAGTAGGCGGGGGAGAAGGCCGGGCCAAGGGCTGGGCTTGGGGGCTGGCCATAGACGGAGCCGGGGGCGGGGCCACGGACGAAGCTGGACACTTGGCCTTAGGCGGAGCTGGACGCTTGGCTTTAGGCGGAGCTGGACGCTTGGTCTTAGGAGGAGCTGGAGGCGGGGCCATACACGGAGCTAGAGGCGGGGCCATACACAGAGCTGGAGGTGGGTCCATAGACGGAGCTGGAGGAGGGGCCATAGACGGAGCTGGAGGCGGGACCACGCTCGGAGCTACAGGCGGAGCCTCGGCAGAATAGACAAGTGCATTGAGGGCTGCGCGAAGATCCGGAGACACTTCCTAAAACACAACCGTACACTTACTTACATTTCAAGTTGTTCAATAACGAATACAGCCAAAAAAACCTTTCCTCGAAATGATTTCCGATCAGCGTGCAAAAATTTAACATTATAAAACGCACCGTAAAGACGGACGCGTTGAGTGTCTTGGTTTCGTTCGTCTAAAATAAGGCAATTATTCTCACTCTACACAACAATATGATATGGTCTCATAATATAATAATCAACGATTGGCTCAGTTTTCCCTTTCCTACTATATAACTATGAGTGACATTCGTGTGATCCTGTGATTTCGACATCAGTTTAATAACCTTACAAATAACTATAATAATAAGCTAACTACCGAGTGTTGAACTCCAGTAACACTGCAGTGCAGACTATAGAGAAGCTACAACTAAAAAAAAAAAAAAATTTCAGCACATTTAGTGTAATGTCTCCCAATCTCCCAAAAACAACTCACACTCAAGCCGCCTCGCTTTCGCGGCAATGCGTTCTTCAACACACGACGATTATTTGCTTTGTAAGTCGACATTCGAAAGGATTTTGGTTCCAAATGACGAACACAAAGTTGCTCGAATGGAGAGAACTAAAAATAGAAAGATTATTTTTATCATCTTACATATATAACAATAAAGGGTTAACTGGAATGCAATGTCCTCCAGGGGCCCATTCTCACTACAGGGTTGTATGGTATGCGGTTTGCAGCGCACACTTGACACTAGCACTCCCAACTATCGTATGCAAGTCTCTGTGCCTGCCATAACTAACAATTGAGGGGCACAGCTGGGTGGTGTGACTACGGTTCATTAAAAGGCTTACCAGTATACTGTAGTAGATGGCGCGTTTGACTTTAGGAGCATGATTGGCATAGAGTTCCGTGAGCCAAGCCTTTCGCTGTGTGAGAAAACGACTCGAAGGTATCGGAACAAGGCATTCGCTTTTTTCTTCACAACAACAGATTACGCACGTGTTCATCATCTAGAGTTTCATTTATTAGTTTACCAAATGTGAGAAGCTCACGCACGCACGCACGCATGTACAAGCGCACGCAGACACGCACGTACACCCACATGTTAAATTGTTCGAAAACTAGGCTTTTTACCTTCTTTATATTCTCAAGCAGAAATGTCGAATGCTGGTCTGTTATATGTCCTCTGCACATAATAGCTCGTTCTCTGAGCAACTCCAACCGTGTATTCAACTGAAAAAATAGCAATGTTTCCAAACAATATGCATAATCGGTGCGTATACAAATTCAATATATCAGTGTTTTTCGTAAATGATAACATTAAATAAACAATAAAAACCTTTATCATAAAAGACCAAAATTCTCAAAAAATAAAAACCTTTGTCATAAAAGACCAAAATTCTCAAAAATAAAAATACCTTTTTGAGGAAGTGGGCCATTTGAGTTTGACTCATACCTAGCTGGAAGAGCTGAAAAAAGAAAAGAAAAATTAACGGGGTTTTGAAACTTTTGTTGGACAGATCGTGCAGATATACAGTTGACGAGTTTCCGATGTATGGATTGAGCTTTTCAGGGCACTACCTCAAATTGGTATATCTATGTGAGTCGGTTTTCCAAATTATTGGGTCGCACCGCTCAATATAACTCTTCGAATGTGCTACAAATTTAGTATAAAAAAGGAAAAAACTATCTCACATCTCCTTGGGGTCCTAGTGTGTCGACAACTTTTTGTACATTTCCCTCATTGACACGCACAAAATCATCACAGTTGGAGCGAGTTCGAACTCCGCAAATGACACAACGATAGACATCGGACTGAAATTAGCAACAAATCACAATTTGAAACAAATTCAATTCCAACATGAAAGAAAATAAGGCAAAGTTGAACATACCACTTTAACAGTGCCAGGGAAAAACATGAATTCAGCTCGGAAATCGGTCGAAGTTGAATCGACTGCGTCGAGATTCACCTCAGGAAAGCAGATTTTACCGTCCGGCAGCTCAGCCCTCGTCTGTTGGATGTACAGATCATACAAGCCCTGAAAACAACAATAAAAATGATCATCTTTAAAGGGCTAGGTTCACTTAGATTTGCACCTTTTTGAATATTTTCAATTGATAGTATGGCCGAAAAAATTCACAATGCGAAAATTTCATACAAATTACCTTTGCCCGTGGTAAGGAGAGCTTGCTCAAATGGCTAATAAGCCACCTCGAATTTATAAACAACTCGAGTACCGGAGCCGTGACTAATTGTAAGTGGGAAATAGCGTACCAGGGTTGGAGACGCTAGAAAATACAGGGTCCTTATTATCACAATCTGACTATCACAACAATCACTACATCTCTAACCCTGTCACGCTATTTCATTTAGCTACGGCTGCGGACCCCAGTTGTTTTATAAATTCGGAGGGAGAGAGAGAGATTGAGATGGGGAGGGAGAGAGAGGGGGGAGAGAGGGGGAGAGAGGGGGAGAGAGAGAGAGGGAGAGTGAGAGGGAGATATATATAGAGAGGAGAGAGAGAAACTAAGAGTGACATACACATAGAGAGCGAGGAGGAGGTCAAAGATAAAGGGTAGTAGAAACTCACACTACTGGAGGGCTGCTGTGGCGACGAGCTTGTTGGAACGTCTCCACTTTTCTTCTTTAACTCCTTAGATGGTGTCTTCTTATTCTGTGCCGAAATTGACGGTGACGTCTCAGAATCCTCATTCAGAAGGGCGGCCAGCACCTGATTTCGAGAAAGCGGCTGAAAGAGGAAACATCACGACATGTCACGGCTTTCGTGACCTAGAAACGTATTACGATAGAGGAGTTATGTAAGACGTGTTATTTACAGATGAACCGTCTGAATAAGGAATCACAGAACTGATTTGCATGTGTTTGTATACGAATAAATATCCCTGATTCTAGATCAAGGGATCCTTCTTCTTTTGGATCGATTGTATCTTCTGCCGGAAGTCCGGGATTGTCTACCGCTCGCTGAGGAGCAACTACTCGGAGGTCCGAGTTCTTCAGGCAGATCATCGAGGATCTTGCCATTCCTAAGCCTTATTGCCTTATCTTGAATAAAAGGTTAACCATCGTCCAGCTAGTCTGTTCACGACACATGTGTGCACATAAATAAACAAAGTTCGTACGCGCTTGGTTGTGAATGTGTACCTTGAAATTTTTTAATCGATATCGAGTCGAAAACATACCGAGAGAGAATGGAGAGGCACGGCAACAGAACTTTCTCCTAGGGTCACCTGGACACTCTGGCCGTCTTCCAATGCTAAACATAACTGATTATAGTGATGCAACAACTAATTGTAAGGGGATTACCCACTAAAATAACAATTATCGCTTGTATGCTTGTCTGCTTGTAGGAAAATATACGGACAGTTGTTGTTGCTCCAACCAACTCAACAATTTACCGTATACTGGCATGCATGCAGCTAAATCGCAATTTTGTAGATTATGCCTGTTTCTGGGGAAATTGGTGTGGAATGTAGTGTTTGACGGTGTACCCAGGGACTCGGTACGTGTACTGGTTATTCTAATGGGTATCTATAAACTGGATCGACAAAATGAGTCGGAAATGCGTCACTACCCACCAAGTTCTTGAATCGACTGAACCTCTCCAGAAGCAACGTCATACACGCAGATCACTGACTGCGAATTACTGGCGCTCTCTCCCAAAGAGCTGGCCGCAGGAACGGCTGGGATTTTCGCCGCACTTGTGCCGCCGAAAATAGCAAATATTTAGGATGTGTTCCAAAAGTTTTCATACTGCCATGCCAGCAAACTACGAACCCATCATTTGAGATAAAATACAATAACTAGTGGAGTAATACAAGTGAGAGTAGCCAGAAACTTTGTCCTTCTATCATTACTATTTTGCCACATTAGAGTGTTACATTCCACAGTTAGCAAGTTTCTCACTACAAAACTGCAGCACTTACTTGATGGCAGATCACTTTGTACAGTATTTGTTACAACAGTATCTACCACCGTAGTTGCCAAAGCATCCTTCGCAATCACGTCCACTGGCCCTTGAAAAAAAGTTCGGTTACACTAGTGAGTTCTTATTATTTTTTTTGCAGTAAGTGCAGGTTGGTGTTGCCATCCGTAGGCTCCTGTACCAAACTTGAGGGGTGGGCTCGTCGTTTTGACACAGTTTGAAAATACAGTACATAGTGGAGTAACTAATACGAGCGAGAGTTGCCGGAAACCTTGCCTTTCTATCAAAATTCGTTTTACCAATAAGATCGTTTCACATTCTCACTACAAACCTGCAGTACTACTTACTTGATGGCAGGTCATTTTGTACCGTATTTGTTGCAACAGTATCTACTACCGTAGTTGCCGAAACATCCTTCTTAGCTGTCATGTCAACTGGTCCTTGAAAAAAATTCGATTACATATATTTGATTGCGCTTATTTTTTTGTAAAGGAAAAAAAATATTTAAAAAAAAAACTATTGCCTCAATTATGTCACTAAGTGAAAGCCACAGTAACAATATGTACTATAACTGCTAGCAAAAATCGCACAGATAAAATTAGAACGTTCTTCCGAACCAACCTTTTTGCTGTGCAATCAGCTCGTCGTACACAGTAAGCGGGATGAAATCTTTCTTGTCGAAAAATGTGTCCTAAAAATATTACAAGTTGTAAGTTAAAACCATTGGAATTGCGCGACAATATAGGTTTCTGTGACCTTAAAATTAAATAACTGGCCCATAATTAACTTTGGGTAGACTAGCGAAAGGTACAAAAAAATGAAACTAAAGTGTAGGCATACTTACGTCAGCAACTAGCATCTCATCCAACACAATGATCTTCCTCTGATGGTCAGAAAACTGAACGCGTTGTTCTGTGGGCCAGGCTTTGATTTGCATATGTTGTATGATATCGTGTCCTTCGGCAGACACACCGCAGAATGTACACTTGTTGTTGAGAAGGTGACGGTACTAAAAAAAGTTCAGATAACATTGTAGGAGCAAAAACATTAAGCGAAATCTCACGTCCAAAACCGAGAAAAAGGTGCGATACTGCTAATTGTGGGAGTGCCTTATAGTAAGTAATAAAGTCCAAAACGTCGCAAAAAAGAGGAATTCTCAATGCACATTACCAACCTGAAAATGCATCTGGAAATGGTGTTCGTTTTCAAAAACAGTCGGAATATTACACTCGCAACGGTTCACCTGAAAAAAAACTTGAAATGTAGCCTAAAAGCCTATGCGTACACTTTTCCGGATCTACATACACACGATCTTTTGCTAGCTTTACAGCATACGGTAAAATTGCATAAGCATTCATTAAACAGTAGAATATGGTAATACGTAAAAATTAGCATACAGTAAAATTAGCATACCGTACTGTTTGCCTCCTCCTTGCAATGATGCCCGATCATCTTTTTCAAAGAACACGAAATGAAAGGACACTCAGAGCAGAGGAATCTGGAATGGCATAATACTAAAGATCTGGAAACAAAAATTATCGGTAACACGTATAATTGGTATAATATTCCATTTACTCAACTCAACAGAAAGCGTACCCGATGTATTCTACTGTAATTAAAACGAACCGTGTGAAACTCCCTGCGTGCATTTTTGCCAAGTGTTCCTTGTAATTTCCACCCGATACCGTCTCGCCGCAGAAAATGCAATGAACCAGCTAAATTAATTAATTTCCAACCAAAAATTCGGTGTGATTCTGTCAATACCACCATATTTCTGCACGAAACTTGCATGAAAAATAAAAGAAAAATATTTTCGCGTAGTTCAAGATACGGTAAATTTTCACCATACTTGGAAACCCCATCACAACTTTTATTTGACCGATTAGTCTATTTTGAATAACAGTGATGTTCTACATCATGTTCTATATGTTCTCTGACCCTTATTGGCCCAGAGAATCTGCGCAAGATTTGCCCTGATCTCTTTACAGGCAGAAAAATACAGTAAAATGATTTTAGATAAGGCAAGATACCTTCTCACAAAAGTAGACCAAGTGCTGGGCTCCATCATATCGCGAGACTCTCTCTCGACAAATTGTACACTGAAATATTTTTTATTGTAAATAACTTACTTACACATCGGGATATTTTCAAACGTATCAAGAGAAATAAGTCTCATGGCTCATGAAAGAATAACCAACGCGATCCATGTTTGATACAAACCAATTAACAATACAACAAAGCTATAACAAACCTGATAAAATTTATTCATGCTCTGATCAACGTTCAATTTGATATGAGTTGTGCTGAGATGATTGAGGAGCTCGGCAAAGTTAGGGAACCTGGAATAAACACTAGAAATTTTACATAATTCTGTAGATGCGGGCACAAAGTCTTCATTGGAGGTAGACATAGATTAATGTAGGAAAGGTTCATTGTATTTTACACATATCTTATTATATAAAGGAGAAGAGTTTACTTGGTCTTTTGTTTGTATGCACGCAACGAAAATTAGAATATCTAAGAGGCTATAAAAGGAGAATCGGAGCCCAGTGTTGAGAAAACGAAATCGGTGTTATTTCATGATTTTTCACGATACGTTGCAAACGTTTCACACAAGGGTGCTCACTGTTCCTGCATCTTAAACTTTGAAAGTCGCCTCAGGCGGCGATAGCCGTCTGGTATCTTTATAATGCTCTAATTCTACCAGCCTCACCACTTTTCTAGAGACCGATATACTCCCTCCCATGCTCCTAAAAAACCATGGAGGGGGTCTGTCGTCTTTACTCCAAGTGATACGATATTATCAATCATATATATCAGTTGCATAAAAACTAACTGCGTCTTATCATCGCACAAATAGCACGTTGTCAAGTTTTCCTTGTGCCTTCTCATGTGACTCTGCAGAATGGTGCCCGGTTCTTTTGCCATAATTGCATCACAAATAAGGCAATGAATGTGATCCTAAACGAGTGTTTTATTTAGTTAAAAAAACTTGCTCATGGCAATAATAACGATATCTTATTAAATAAAGGAGAAAGTTTTTTTGTCACAATGTCGGAAACGAAGCCTTTTCATCAAGTTTTCGGCAATACACAATGAGAATGAAACATACAAAAATCATTGCCTCGTGGGGGGTTCGAACCGGCTGGTTGAAACTATTTCAACAAGTGACAAACCTCATTAGGTCTCCATCGTTTTAGTACTGAGTGAGTTGCATTCGTTCTCAAAGGGGCACACATAGTCCGGTCCTTTTTAGGCGACGTGGAGCTACGAGTACTGTTACTGGTAGACTGATTTCCTCCTTTTAAAGGAGTGACCTTGGGAGTTACTGGCTGCGCCTGAATGAGCAATTATTTAACTAGTGCATAGTTAGGCGGCGTTAATCAATACTACACAGGAGTCTAGTAAATTATCCTCGAGTTGGTCATAACGAAGAAAACGGATCAACGAACCTTAGTTACCGTCTGCGCTTCGGGGGCCTCAGTTGGGATAAAGTCAATAGTAGGAATTCCGGAAGCACCCCGCTCGGGAGCAGCAGCACATGCTATGTTGTCATTTGCGGATGCCAGTAGGCTGCCGGTTGAGGGAACTTCATGCCCAACCCTCGGATCGGTGAGAGCGGCACATAAGCTTGGGTCGACATTCTCATTCGCGGACGCCAGTAGGCTGCCGATCGAGGGAACTTCATGCCCAACCCTCGGATCGGTGTGAGCGGCACATACGCTTGGGTCGACATTCTCATTCGCGGACGGCAATAGGCTGCCGATCGAGGGAACTTCATCATCAACCCTCGGATCAGTGTGAGCGGCACACATGCTTGAGTCGGCGTTCGCATTCGCGGATGACAATGGATTTCCGATCGAAGGAACTTCATCCCCAGCTCTGAGCTCAGTGTAAGAGGGACACGGGCATGGGTCGACGTTTTCATTCGCTGATCCCAATAGATTTCCGACCGAGGGAACTTCATTATCAGCTGTTTTCGCAGCACAAATGTTGCCAACCAGGACCGCGTCACTAGTTTCCGAGACAGTAACCACCGAGGTATCGTCCATGGGAGTGTCAGCGTCATCGTCACGCATTACAATGTCGTCCGATGCTTCGTCTGAAAGTAACCATTTCATGTTAACTCAAACGATATTCAAACATCTATCGCTACATTTTATTATTTTCGAACAATAATCGGTTACCATTATAATAAAGATTCGGACAGTCCGAATATTTATGATGAGCCTTGTTTATGAAAATTAAGAAATCGGTGTGCAACTTGTGCACGCACCCGCCTCTAGGCGCCAGTCTGCTCATTTAGATGTAATCTTATAGATAGTACAATTACCAAATAGTTGGACACTATCACATAAGCAGAGAGACTTATAGACACCTTTATCTTTATCCTCCAAACTTTCACGTCTGCTGTCCGCCCAAATTTTCGCAATTTCGATGGCCATTTTCCTTTTCTCCATTTCGGATAGCCTCCCGGAGGGCACGTCTGTATAAACTAAATGAGTAAAGAAATGTAAAACAAATGTTACAATTAGTATTTGAATTTGATCAGTAAAGAAATCATGGTGCTTCAACATCTGTTGTTGACGATCATTTTCGCTCTGCACCACATGTGTTGAACACAGACAATGCATCGGTAAAGGTAAAGAAATCATGGTGCTTTTTTAACAATTCATTCATCTTGACAATAACAGACACAGTAGTAGTAATATGTACCGTTAGGTTGTTCTTCTTGCTCACTTTGCATGCCACTCTGCTCCTGAAACCAGTTCACTATTAAAGCTATTCCCACCTAGACAGAAATAAATAAGTTATAGAGGGCAAGTAAAAAAACCAAGGTGAGGTAGTGGGAGAAAGAAACTCACATCGTCCAATTTGTGTAGGGAGTACTTCTCGGGATCATCGCTGAAATTACAATCATCATTTAACAACAACATGAACTGTCATAGATATAAACGAAGCCTATGTGATTGTAAGAGCGCACATTCACATACGTGTACCGTCGTAACAAAAACTCGAAAGCTGTCACCCTACCTTGCGAACTTCCTAGATTTTAGTTTCAATTCGTGGACCCGCAGCAAGTTATCAATTGCAGTAGTTACCGGAACCATGGGTGGATCTTCGGGCGCGTCTAAAATAAAAAGTGCTTGCCGGACCTTACCTACTTCCCTTAAAGGGAGAGGCCCATGAGAAAAAAGTTGTCCTCAGTTTACTTACACAGGATGTCCGGAATTATAGAAATACTTCTGTGAAAACAGCATTTCTTTATACCCATAACTCAGAGAGTTATTCGCCGGCAAACTGTTCGGGCAGGTACCGCAGTCAGAACGTTTTTACGGTTTATATCCGTTCATTTTCATCCTTTCTCTTCAAAGAAATGTTAAAACTTATGAAAATCATTCCTATGATATTAACAGGGCGCTTCCAATACTGTGAGGCCCTAAAAGGGCAAAAATTGATTCTGACTACGGTACCTGGCCGAACTGTTTGCCGGAGAATAACTCTGTGAGTTCTAGGTGTAAACAAATGCGATTTTCACAGAAGTATTTGAAAAATTCTGGACATGCTGTGTAAGTGAATTAGGGACAACTTTTTTCTCATGGGCCTCTCCCTATAATAACTCGTTGTTCCCATGTGTTGTGGGCCACATCAGATCCATGTTTTAGCATAAATAAAATTATCAATGTCAATTCGCTACCTATGTCAAGGAGGCCTCCAGACCACATTGCGTGTTCCATTGCAAGATGGCGCTTCAGTGACAAAAGTGAACAAACGGATCTCGGGCATTCAGGACAATAGAAACGAGTATTTGCAAACTGGCTCCTCAGGCGAACGGGAAACGACTGAAAGAAGTATATTCAATACGGAATATCGGTCATTATTTAAAGACCTTTTGTTTGTTATCTTTTAGTATGTAAACTTTATTTTTCTGCAGCACGATTCCAAGATCAACCTTGAATTCTAAAATCCTTGTAGGTACCGTACTCGTACATATTGAATTTGAAAAGCGCGCGCGTAAGTATTGATGTCTTAGTTTTATCTATTTCTTTTTGTTCGCATTTGACCTGTCGACCTTGTTATTTGTTGCCATTCCGTTTTTCTTATGTGTTACGTTTTGCTGGTTTGCGCTTGATTATTAAACTATTAGGTAACGATACTTTGTTTAGGAGGCTTATCACGTTCGATTCGCTGCGAAGTTCGATCTACAATATGTTCAAAAATTGGTCAATGAGATAACGCAATTATAGGGATAACATACAATGCTCCTGTCATCTGCGTTGTGCTCAACTCCATCCCCGCGAGGAGCACACTTGTTGAGATGGGCGATAAGTCTGCGACTACCACGCACAAAACAAGAACATCGGAAGCAGATGTATATGCTGGAAGAGACAGGTTATTTTTTCATTCTCGAAGAAAACCATAGGTCTTGCACAGAAAAAAAACAGTGAACAAAACATACGGTGAAGTTCCATCCATAGGCAACGGTGCGGCATACCGGTTGAGGTCCAACGTCAACGTTTTCTCGCAGTGTTCCTTGAGGGATTGCACATAAAACTCGTTCCTCCCCTGTTCCACAGTAGGAACGGAGAATTCTGAAGTAATAGAAATAAATACGCTAAAAGGTAAATGGAGTCAATTCTATCAGATGTACGTGTATGGAGGAAGCGCCGTTCAGTATAGGCAAAATACAGGATCGAGTACGTGAATTGTGATACTGATACCCATAACCCATACTAATTCCCACAACCTATTTAACAAATAATTTGAAGAACTGTACCCTCGCTCGGTCCTGGAACGTTGTGTGGATCAAACGTAAGAGGATTACCAAAGTTGGTTGATGCTCGAAAACTACGCCCCGTATGACTGGAAGGGTCCTGAATGTATTCGATTCGATAAGAAAGAGCAAGAGGACCAATGAGTGTGTTTTGCAGGTCAAAGGACAACATGTGAGACAGAAAAGGGATAAAACAAACCAATCCAAGACCCTCGATTTCCAAAGACGACAGGCCGACAACATCGTCCATTCCGTCGACCCCTTCGACCAAATATTTCGACTTCCTATTCTCACGGAAATCCGAATTGAATTCTGCCAATGAAACCTTAAAAAATAAATGAAAATGGTAATTTTGTCTAGTCTCATTTAAACGGTTGGGTATATGGTGAATGGACATACGTATTCAGAGCGTGAGTAGCTACTCGACGTATCACAGCTTCCTCCAAAAATCTTATCCGAATATCCCTCAGTTCCCAGTTGGCAGCCAGCCGATGAAAGTAGACACGCTGAAGTCGACAACCAGTCGGCCAGCAGAGGGTTCGCCCCCGTTCGTGAAAAGGTACAGGACTGTTCCATTTGGGAAACTGACGTGCCCGGCTCTTGTGCAGACAACTGCGCACATTCCAGCAGATGCTCCCTGGAATTGTAATTATGACCATGAAACTGTAATTGAATACATTTGCGAACAAGCACATGTGTTTGTTTCCTGAAAAAATAAGCCACGACAAAAACCGACTTCAGATTGCTTTCCACCGAAAATTTTCGGCCACATCGGCAACTGTGTAGGTCTTCGTCGGGGTGCAGGCCCAAATCAGAAAAGTGAGCCTCTGACTCTTCAGGGGTGAACCACGCAATTCGGCATCGACTGCAGCTGATCTACAAGGAAACGATGATTACTCCAAGCGAAACTTCAAAACCCAACACCTCTTTTCTATTGTGGTATGTATAGTTGTGCGTAAAACAGCCCCCGTATTCGAAAGAAACGGGGTCAAAGGAAACCAGAATATAATTCGGTAAGGATGTTTGGTTCTAGGGTCGTCTAGCAGGATTCTCAAGGTCATACTATCTCCAGCTTACCGTAGGGACGATTGTTACGTCATACACTCTCTATATATCGCCTGTGTTACTTTTGCTATGTGATACTCTCCCTCCCTCTTTCTTCCTCTTTCTCATGTTCGTTAGTTTGACTTAATCAAGGGCCTATTCTAATAGAGAGCGAAGTACGTGGCTCGATCGCATTAGTCGATCAAAGGATTCACGTGCTTACTGCCTAGTAAATCGTCTCTGGGCACCGTGGATATCGAAAGATGGGCTTATTCGAAGAGTCGTCACCCTTGTATAGAACAAAAAAAAATATGTATGCGAGAGGGAGATGCAGGGAGCGAGTGTATTCCGTAAGACTACTGAAGGCTAAGAGCACACTCCTGCAAAAACTGTTGCTGTGTCCACACAAATAAAACAAAAAAAAGGCAAATCTACACTGTGTTTTATTGTTTCGACCCTGATAGTATACGAGGATTTTACTGTGGTTAGGTCTCAGGGCAAGAGGCCCAGCACCGCACACTTAATGGAGTGGAGAAAAGTTTGAGTGAAAATGAAGAAAAGGCCATGGGGAACTGGACTAGACTAATGACGAATGCGCATTACGTAAGTGTAATTTCATCAGATAGCATTTGTCGGGATTGCTACCCTCAAAACAACTTCCATGCATGAAACGTTCTCACCTCATATTCGCGTAGAAAACTCGGAATATACCGAATAGTAACTTTTGCAATGTCGATCCCTTTTAGAACAAAGTAAATAACGATTGGAACCAGACTGTGAGTATTATGCGTGCACTGAAAATAGCAAAAATGAGTATTTATTTATAAAAGAACAAATAGTATTCAAAATGCTTAACAACAGAAAAAAAGGATCATCTATTGAATGTTAATAGATGAAAAGTGTGAAGTGAAAAACAATCATAGATGTACAAAAATAAAGGTCATGAGAAAACATGATTCTGCGTTTCGACCCAAATCGTGTACGAGGATTTTGCCTGGGCTGGGTCTCATCAGTGCGATGACCACAAGCTTAGTAAAAGAGGAAAAACTTCCAATGTTCTGAAGACCAATAGACTCTAAGGAGTTCGTAAATTATGTAAAAGTGTCAAAGATTACCAGAAAGCTCATGGATGCATTTCTCTGTTCTTCAGTACTTCCACAAGGACGGTGGCGCACATAGGCTCCACATTCTGCACACGCAATTAGAACGCAACTCGACTTCACCTCCAGCTAAATTCACATTTTTAAAAGATTTCACATTCACATTTTTTTAAGATTTTATTGCTCATCTCTCGCCAATCGTTTTGATAGTCAGCTCTTGTTTTTCTCACTGCTTTTATGTGAACATGAAAATACCGTTTCCGATCGGGATGTCGAGGCCAAGAACTGGGAAAAGCTTGGACATGAGTGAGTTGTTAACTTGTTCCTACAAGCAAACGCAGAGCCACAAAAATGACACGCATACATATAAGCTGTTGGATGATTGAGCAGGTGCACCTGAAATTAAGAAAGTATATGAGCATGACAACGCCCTGCTATACATATGTCTGATTAGGGTGTTTTTGTTCGGCTTAAATGTGTGGGGGTCACTAGAAAGAGTCTATTTTAGTTTTGCTTTACTTCCTTAGATGGTTAAAAAACATTTTCAAATATCCTTTTGGGGTTGTTTCGGTCTAAAATTAATTGTATACCGTATTTAGTTTGGCTAACTGCCCACTTTGATTTTCGTCTCGGAACCACGATAAGTATAACCTTAGTGAAACTTTTGTATTCTAAATTATTATTTACCTCTTTAGAAGGTAAAGAAACAATAAAAACAGAGACTATTTATATAGTGGCCCGCCCCATCCCTTTAAGTAGTATGCCCAAAAACCTACAACATCTTGCAGTAAGTGGGCTTGCATCCTCTTTTCCTTCAGATCTGCTGCATTTTGAATGCACATCGTACAAATCGGCGTCCTTAGTCGTTGGCACTGAACAGGATGATTACTTACACGAAGAACAGTGTATCACTAATTACTTGGGGGGAAGTAAGAAAAACTTACAGCGTTCTTCCCGTCTAGTTCACAAACAAAAATAAAATTAACTATTTTGCACTCACTAGTTGTAAGATATGCTCCAATCCGCCTTGTTCGGAAGAGAAGATAAATTCACACGGAGGCATATTACACGCAATTTTTCCGATGCTTCGAGTGCCTTCTACAATATGTTCATGCAATTCGATAATATGTCATGCACGGAGAGTGTCTGGAATGAAGAGGCGCAGGAAAAACTAGATAAACCTCAGCGAAAATTATGGCGTTTCGCTATGAATATATATGCGCGCTTCGCCGAAAAGGAACACAGAACATAGCAGTTTATGTTTATAGTAGGCAAAGCAGTTGCACACTCTTTTTATTGTTTTCCGAGTCCCGAGGGTATCTGGCTATATAGAGAGGTATCCACTAACCACGAGACATACATTAATTGTAGGAGCCAGACACCCCCGGAGACAATAGGGAAATTCACGTTCAAAAGCTTCAGAGTCCTCTATGGTTTGCTGATATTGTATTATTCACATTTTTAACAAATTATAAAGAAATAATAAATATAGTTTTATTGTTCATTTTTGTGGCTCGACCTGATAAGTTCTCGTTTTACATAGTTCGTATATGTGCCACAAGCCACAAGTAGTTCGTATTTAATGTGTTTACTTTTCTAATTCTAAACTGGATTTAGAATTATGCATTACCATTTGTGGCGTAATGGGCATCGCTGGAGAATAAATCTTCACTTTCAGTGAAGCCACCTGAAAGTAGTCTCATGACTAGATTTTCAAATGCGAAAACTTCCATAACCTAACAATAAGATCGGTTGAAAAGATATTCGATATTTTATATAAGAGGTGACCTTGGTTTTCAAAATTCTCCTGTGTGAGCCAAGCGTAATCCATGAAGCACTTCCGAGCTTTAAGCTCCAACAAGTATTTTATTCGAGGTGGCAGCATGTTATACTAAAATATAAAATAGTAACTAATAAATAGCATCACTTGTAAAAATGAAATCTCTATGAAACAGTGAAATTATTATCTAAAATATATAAAAAAGTATTTTCGACAAATAATGGCTCAACATTTTGTTACTCATGGTCAGACAAAAGGCATTGGACAGGAAAACAAAAAAAACCAACGTAGTCACGAAGAATTTGTAGGAGGTCAATTGGTGCAATGGTAGCTTTATTCAGTACAAACTTCTGACACGCCAAATTTCTGGAAAAGGCAGTAGTCGATTGTGAAAGAAATGTTTGTGATCCGAAGAAATGTGTCTTCCAAATGCAAAGTTTTGTTTGTCCAACCAATGCTGTATGAGAATCTCATAATGGTTGCGTGCGATGCGCTATAGTGAGATTCGTAGTGTTTTCCCATTTAACTACAATCACAAAGTTATGTGTTTCATTTTTATTTTCAATTCGCTCCAAATGCAGCCTGATTGGTCAATTATCTACTCCGGCTGAGAGCGGATGGGAATTGGGGAAAGAATGTATCCAGCACCCGGAGATAGAATATCCTGAACGCATTTAGGGATTGACAATCGGCCGTTGAGATGAACCGCGTTCTCGAAGTACACTGTACGCCATACTTCTCTTCCTTCTAGTGGGGGTCAACACGAGACCGATTGCCTGGTGTGAGTATTCTTTTGCGGAGGATTCATGGAATGATTCGATTTGACTCGGGACTCGTACTGATAGCTCTCCTTATGAGTCACACACGTGTCCATGCAACTCAGGTGACGATTCACTCATAACATGTATTTTTTCTGGCACCGGTCTTCGGCTCATGATTCAATTTCCATTTCCATGTCAACATCAAAACTGTTTCGCCAAATCATGCCTGCAACACAGAGGCGCGTACATACTAACCATAACCAAGAAGGAGTTATGCTTTGGTAGCTTGTGAATGCCTTGAAGACCGTTATACAGCTGTTGGCTCGCCAACAGCGCTGGTCGCAACTACGCCATGAAGAACTGCATCTTGCGATGCGATTCCATGCACGTCCAAATGATTTAACCATCGGGTCGGCCCTTGGCGGCCGTCGCCCTTGAGGGCGTTTGTAATAACGGGGACGCCATTCTGTGGCCCGAGTGGTCCGTCCATCGGTCCATCCGTTGTCATTTCTGACCAGCCCATTGTTGCCCATTGTTGTTTCGAGCTGTATATCCTATCAATTATATCATCCATGCCGGACTTTTCCCGGAGTAGGACGTTTGACATACGATCGCGGAGACGTGTGCCTACCATTTTCCGTTCCATTACACGCTGTGTGACCAGTAAGGATTCTTCATCCTTCTTTGTCGTGCACCAGATTTCAGAAGCATAGGTCATTACAGGCAGGACATGCGTCTTAAACATCATGGTTTTCACGTCTATCGACAGTTTGACATTGGTAAGTACATCTCGTAGCGTCCAGAAAGACTTCCACCCAGATTGCTTACGCCGAGAGAGTTCGGGGGTGATGTTTTTGCTGGGATTTACCTCGCCTCCAAGGTAGATATACTTCCCGAACTTTTACAGCAAATTTCCACCAATGCGCAGATTTGCACCGTTGATTGGACAGTGGTCGTTAGCCAGCCTGGGTGGGCTTCGAGACCGATTTCCGAAGTTACTCGTATTAGCTCGTCGAGGTTGCTCTGTAGCGTACACGCATGTTTAGCGACCAGGACACCGTCGGCAAACAGCAGAAACTGCAGTGTTTCACCGTCAATGTCGATTCCGCCGGGCATATTCGCTTCTCTCAGAGCGATCAGGACCACACCGTCGGCAAACAGCAGAAACCGCAGTGTTTCACCGTCAATGTCGATTCCGCCGGGCATATTCGCTTCTCTCAGAGCGCACTCCAGTGATGCCGAAAACAGTGTTGGGGAGATAGCGTCGCCCTGTTTGACTCCACATTGCGCAGGAACTTTCACTGTTGCATTTAGGAGTTGGGTATCAGTGGCACACTGAGTATAGAGCTCGTCAATCATTGATACGTAGCTCTCTGATACAGCGTGGTGATTCAAAGCATTGATGACAGCTTGTTTCCCAGCAGAATCAAACGCCTTTTTGAAGTGAACAAACAGCATGCAGAGTGGTATTTTGTACTCCCTGGACCGCTTATGACTTGCGAGATCGTGTGGATGTGGTCAATTATCGAGAAGCCGCTTCGGAAGCCGTCCCGTTCTCGTCTATTGCCCTCCTCCAGCAATCTGCTTATGATGCTGAGGATAACTCGAGAGAACAACTTCGGCATTTGCGACATTAAGGCGATAGGACGGTAGTCGTTTATGTCCTCTTTGCTTCCCTTCCTATGAATCAGGATGGTAATACTGCCTTTCCAGTCCTCCGGGACAGTTGTCAATGACAGACTTTGGTAGTAGCGGCAGAAAATGGTTTGCTGAGAAACCATCGGCCGTGTGATAATGTTAGCATCCAATCCAAACCACGCGAAGCACAGGTGGACATCCCCGTGCACAGGACATCACCGTTCTCTCTAACTAGTATTGCTATTAATAGACATTATTGTTATGGGGTTTCCAAGTATCCGGACAAATTTACCGTATTTTACGACTTCGCGAGACCCATGTATTAAAGGGAATGTCAAGCCGGTTTTTCATGTTGGGCTCAAAAGAAAGCTTATGTTTTGAAGGTAAGGAAAGTGAAAATAAAAATAAACAAAAACTTTCATATAAGAAGAAAAACAATTTCAAACCCCTCCAAAAAACTCCTTCAATATGGGATTCTGGTCATTTGGACAAAATCAGAACTATTCTCTGCCGCAGGACCGTTTGCTGTTAGACAGCAAAGAAAAAGAGGAGGGCGCGAGAGAAATTTGTTTAAGTCAGCAAAGAAAAAGAGGAGAGCGCGAGAGAAATTGTGTAAACTACGGTAGCTGTGACAGCGTGTTATAGAATATCTGTAAATCAGGCTTGACATTCGCTTTAATTTATCATGTCAAATACTCAATTCAGGGAAAATACGGTAAATTGTTGTATACTTGGAAGGGAACGCACAGTTGTTTTTGGCATACATGGAAACCCCATTATGAACACCGTTGTGGATATCCATGATTTAGGCTTGATGTTTTTGAACGGTTCGATCACCTGTTCAGTTGCACTTTAATCAGTGGCCGAATAGCCGAATGCACGTCGCTTATATTTTTTTGCCTACTCTTTGAGAGAGTGCATCACATAAAACGATCTCAAGCAGGCACTGATCTGACCGTGCAGATGATACTTGAATTTTGGTCGCTGGCGTCGAGCGGGGAGTCTCCTGTCGAATTTAATTCGTTTTTGTTGGTAACATGCCTGCACGCCAATTCTTACTGGCACTGACGTGGTGCTCCATGGTAAATCGTGCACAACCGCAGATCAACAGTTGCGATGCCCAGTCTCGTATTTTTTTCTGAGCGTGATGACCACCATTGCACCATTCTGCTTATCACTAACGTACATCAGCTCATTGATGTTTCAGTGTGACAAAATCAGTGCTCCACTCTCTCAGAAAGCCACGTGCATGCGATTGGAGCTAATTTGCTTCAAGTACAAGAGGGAGCCTTGCTCAGCAGGCAGCCAGTATTCTTTAAATGCTACTGCCAACACAATTGTAGCGTCTGCCATCTCCCTTTACTATTGGCGCTCATTACTGTTAGCCGAGACGTGTGTATCTCTGATACACAACAATCGTCAAGGATCATAATTCTTTTAGTTCTCCTCTTACTACCATGAGGTGCTCTACGCACACATGTTATTGATGCACACGGTCCCCTGTTAGTATGATGGTGTCCTTGCCGCACCAACATCTTAGGGTATCGTTTGGTTTACGAGCTGACAGCAACTATCCCAAGAACTTTCTTCTTGTTCCTACGACTCGTTGATCCAATAAACATATATTATTACATAGAAAACAGCTTTTCATTCGTCCGTGGAAGCAGAGACAGATAACGCTGTTTGCTGAGAGGTGTTCCAAACCCACATGTTACAAATAGTGCTTCATTAATTCGGGGGTATTGCGGTCGAGTTGTGTTTTCATTTTATACACTCCAGCACGGGCAGATTAAACACTCTGGGCTGCTGTTAAATATAGGTGCTTCGGGCACACATAGGCAACAAAATTAGTTGCATTTGGGTAACTGCAACCCGCCGGTAGGGGGTTTCAATGTGAAACCAAAGCTCAGCACATTAAAAACGAGGACAGTATTGACCGGACGGAGTTATGTTCGGGTGAACTGGTTGGAGCTGGATATCACATCCCGGGCCACACTTGCAACGAAAACATGCATCGTCGATGTTGACGTAACCTCGGACCTTGGTCGCTCAGTCGTTTCTCTCTTCAGCAAAATCGTTTTGTTTTTTTTTGCGTTTGATTTGAAGTTTATAAGCTCCAGTTTGATTTTACTGCAAATCTCGGTTAATATCGTACATCTTGTCCTTTGTTTGTGATTCTTTGGCTTGATTAGTAAAATTTAGGAAATAACTTACAGTATTCTTTGCGCCTGGTCATCCTTCATTTTGCGCAGAAATAGTTGAAATCCACCAGAAACTTTCTGCAAGGCATCTTCCCGTTCGATAGCATTCAGCAGCACACGAGAACCAGCGTTTGTTTTCGAAGCCTGGGAGTAGCAACAATATTCCACATGGTAAGAGAAACAGTGATCATACAATAGAAACTGGATAAATCATAATTAATTAGAAGAAGCACACTGATCGTGAGGCCGAAAGAAGTCGAAGTAAGTATATGCCACGTTTCTCCACCTTTTTCCTGTTTACCTTGTGCTCTATGATTGATGTATGCTGTCTTGGACGCTTCCTGTTTTGTTTCAAGGTATCCTTTGTGTCGAGGAACTGCAACCCGTCCTCATCTAGCTGCTCTTCATTCGGCGCAACCTAGATAGTCATGGAGGAAATAATGATATTCGTACGCTCAACAGAAATTGCATGCTCGTGTATCTATGAACAGTATAAGGCAAGTGAGCTTACGTTTTCATTATTGAAGAGTATTCTTTTACCGACGTCATCCTGAAAGCAACACGATATTCGTCTATAAAGAAGATTGAATAGCCAAGATGTTGCAGTGAGCCCACGATGTGGGAATCCCTTTACATCGTAGTTCCGAGCCATGTGTCTTGTACGTAAGCTTATCACCACAAGCAGGATCAACGTAAGTCACTTTATTGATGAATGTAATGTACACACATCAAGCTTCATGTTGAATCCCCAATAGTACAAGTGAACATTTCTCTCCATGCAAAGAGGAAGGGAGACACATCTGTCTGGATTTCGCTCAAATCGCCGAATCGGTCAGGGAATATGTCTCATGGCGGTTTAGCCACCAAGCAGTTAGATCTGAACTGCTTACTGTTTCAATGTTCGCTCATTCATGAGCATCATTAGTTTGGGATGTAGCACTTTTACGCGATAATCATGTAAGTTTGAATTCCCGCATGACGTGGAACTTCTAGATGTGAAGTGTCTGAAATGTAAACTTACGTAGTTGGTGTCCATATGTAAGGTCGCGATGTTTTTTTCGACTTCCAGTTCAGCCACACACTCGATTTCGATCAGCGTTGGGAGAAACGGAAGAGTGGGTGTGTGGATGTGTTCTTTAAAGTGAAAGTGTGCACTAGGATTAAACCCATATTATTCTGGTACTTCGCAATTACAACAATTAAAGAGAAAAACGGGAAGGTACGGAGAACGCTTAGAACGGAACTCGAGAAAGTCTTGGTGGCCAACCATTCAGGTTAGAAAAGGGCGGCCGCTCGTAAACAACTCCCCGATCGATAAGTGGGCGGTTTTTTTGCATTGCGTTGCTTTTGCGTCGCGTGTTTGCGTGCCAGAACTGTCAGAGTTCTCCAGCGCCTGCACACTGTCTTGTTCACCAAAGGTCAATGGGCGGAGTTTCGCGTGTGTGGAAGGCCGTGATGTGACGTTCTGTCTCCACATCTACTCGTTTGGGGTGTCGCGACCGCAATAATATAGCCAACAATAATATAATAAACAAAGAACAGAACAATAATGATGGATATTTTAGGATTATTGCAAATGGCCGAAGTACTTTGGTATTAGTGCGGAAGCGTATTCGGTTCTTCCGTAGCTTGCAGACACAAAATTATATTATATTCCAAATAGCAAATTTGAATATGAAATAAATATTCTGATAACTCATCAAGCTCAGTGGTGTCTGAGTTCAATCTTGAATATATTTTTTGATTATATTACTGTTATTTCCTGTGTGGTACGTAATAAAATTTAATTGTTAAATATGAATCGGCTTATGCACTGTTGTGACAGTTAAAGTGGAAAGATCTCAACATAACACATTGATGGAGTGAAAAGTAGGTTTGGAAAATCAATCGATGTGCATAGTTGTCAATGGATTCCCTTGTTCTGCTGATTGTGAGCGTGAGCGTTGCCAAGGAAAGAGTTTGTTGCGTTGATGAGATTCCAGACGAAAGGAGAACGCATGGCTGACTGAAACAAGTACACTTGCTCCGACCCTCTTTTTCTCCCGCCCAGCCCCTGACGATCTTTCCACTCCTTGCTTTAGTTATGCACTCCCCTCCCTCTTACCTTCACACTTCTCTTTCTCCCTCTCACTCTTTCACCCTTTCTCTCCTCTTCTCTCCCCCAATTCTCTCTCTCTCTCTCTCCCTATCGCTCTCCCTCTATCTCCCGCTGTCCTCTGTTTCAGCTGACCATTGGGGGCGCATTGCGAAATTGTCACACGTCGGCAACCTCGTTCGGCGAAAGAAAGAGTGTCCTTGTTGACGCACTTTGCGCCAAATTCGAAGATATTGGTTCCTATAGACCTAGTAATGTGCACCTATCCATTTAGTGACCCAATTGTAGACATAGTGATTGGCAGTGATTATTCTTTACATCCAAAAGAACCAAAAGACTATCTCTTTTCCTTCCAAAGAAATGACAAGGCAGCGCGATAGCAGCTGCGTCATTCTAGCTGTCTGCGTTCTCCCGCAAAGGAGGAACTCTCTCAAAAAGATCAATGCGAGGGGATACGACGCAGGGAGAGAGAGAGAGAGAGAGAGAGAAAGGGCCGCAACGGATTGAACTGAAGTGAGGAATGTACTCAAAGGGGGTGCCAAATTCGTGATAAGTGTGCAAAAAGTTTCATATTTGTTCTATTACTATCTTATTATATAAAAGAGTAACTGTAACGTAATTTGCATACCGATGCGCGTTACGGAAATGCAAATTTTCGTATTCGGGTATAAAAAGAGTGTCGCAGCTCAATATCGAACTATGCATATGCAAGTGTTTTGCAAGTGCAAGTGCAAGTGCATATGCAAGTGCAAGTGCATATGCAGGTGCATATGCAAGTGCATGTGCAAGGGCCTGGTGGTCCAGTGGCAGCGCGTTCGTCTCTAACGCAATCGACCCGAGTTCGATTCCGGCCCGTGACACCTTTGAAACCACCACCAGGCGAGGGAATCGGGGGAATCATGGGCGATCCCTCCTGGCCCTAGCCCGAAGACGTCGAGCAATTTGTCATCTGGAACTCGTCGCCTACTGCTCAGGACCTCTGCGGAACATGTCATAAGCAAACCTTGAAATTGTACTTTGAACTTTCTTGAATAAAGGTGCACGCTCTTGAAGCGTAAAACAAAATTTAAAAAAAAATTAAAAAAGTGTTTGTGAATTTCTTATGATACGTTTGAAACTTTGTATACAAGTATGCCTATGCTTAACCAATCATATTTCCATGTAAGTCGCCTCAGGCGGCGTGTGCCGACTGGTACTAAATAAAGAGTTATTGACAATACTAATACTTCACGTATTGATAAACTTATTTCAAAATGAGTGTAGAATTCTATGGGAAAAATGCCAATTTTGGAATTTTTTCATTATAAGAAAAAATTTACAATCTAAAGATGATTGCAAATTTGCAGGACCACCAGAAGTTCTTAAAGCGAAATATCGGTCGGTTTTTGAAACGCATCGGGTACCCCAGTATTCTTATGCAGCTTATGCAAATGAACATAAATTAGAATAAAAAATCGAGCTAAATTCGAGTAATTTAGCATAGATACGTAAGTATTCAGTTGTCGACGATGCGTTTCAAAAACCGGCCGATATTTTGCTTTAATGATACAGTCCTATGATGTGGTGTCAGAAAAACAGGATTGGTGTATTAGCGACAGAGCCATTCATAAACGGATGTTTGTATGAAACCAATCAAGTGATTAATATGAATATGATAAATGTACAGGTAAATTAATCAAACGATAAGCAAGTTTACATAATATTAATACAGCTTAACTTCAAAAAGGGCATACATATTCCCTTTAAGGATCATTTACAAGTTCTATGACCGGAGGAATCCAGTATCTCGATTGTATCTCGATGCGATGCGCTTGTAATAACTAGCGGCATGTAAAAAAATCGGTGTTTCAAACAGAGAGGCATCGTATATTCGTATATTGGTGCTAATGAATGAATAATACATACTACACATCGGGGCACGATGGCACCACATCACACAAGACATGAATGAATTAAATTGAAAATTAATTTATGTTTTAACGCGTGAAAATATTGGTTGACTATTACAACTCACAGGGGTAAAGTAAAGGCGGTGAAAAGGAGAAATACAATTATATCTGACCATGTGAGTACGAAACACAGTGTTTTTTTTTAGAAAATTTTGTGTTGTTTTGATTTTTATGAATAGAACTTGCCTAAACATAATTGACAACAGATACATATTTGGCAATATCAGACTAAAATGGGTACAGGAAGATGCAAGCAAATAAACCTTGAAAACGTAGAAGGAATAAGTGAATGGAACAGTGAATTAGCCACTAACAAAAATTATATTCGGCTATTCAAGACACCGCAACATTTGCATGCACGTGAGAGTTGGAGTTTAAGTTTAACGGGAGTATGTACCCATTTTTTGAAGTTAACAATACGAATATATATTGCACTTCTCATTGAGGAAACAACAGTCATTTTCCAGTAGGAATAAATAAATTTCAAATTCTACTCTTCCATAGTACGTGTTTGGAGTTCTTATTATCCCCTTTAAATCAGTATTGTACCAACTTTGGGAAATTTGCGTGTGATACGCATGTCCTATGTATCCTATTTAAATTTGGTCACGGAAGTTTGCCGGATGGTCATCAAATTTGCATATGATACGCATATCCTATACAAATTTGGTATCGGAAAGATGCCGGAAGGGCACAAAATTTACACATGATAAACATAGGATATGTATAGTTCATGCAAATTTCCAGACTAAAATACAATACTGATTTAAGCTTCCGCAATTCTCGGCTGCTTAAAACACACGTGGAAAAGTCTCAATACAATATTTTTACAATAAACTAGTGCAAAGTTTGAGCAAAATTATAAGATGAACAGTACTAAAAATTATAGCTTGGCATATACTACACCACATACAATCGGCAATATAAAACTATTGAATATTAAATAGATTTTCACAAAAAGATTACGACATTGAGACACAGGACAATGTAATGCACAGTGCATATGATACCGCGTTCAAGGTACAATTAATCAAAATTTTGCTAGTGGCAAGAGACAATAGTATGTAACGCACCTGGTACATATGGGAAATTGAATGGTCCAATATTGATGAACTTTGGCAAGTTATACTGGCACACAACAAATAGGTGGAAAAGTTCGCGATGCAGTTTCTAACAAATTTGCGGTATTTTTGTATGTTAATCGGTTGAATGCATGAATCAGCCAACTGTATGAATATGCATACTGTCCGTTTTATACAAAATCACTTCTTCAATGTCACTGTAATTAAATGTAATTAATCTGATAGACATCTTTGGCTTCGATTTCTAAACCAATTAGTCTATTTCAAGGACAATTTTTTCGAAAGCATTTTTTCAACAAAAACATTACACTGTGATATAACATTGGATTTGCAAATATCCCGATCAAAACTAAGCATACCATAGAACATATTAATTCACATTTTTATAACTCATGTAGAAATCTAATACAGAAGTATGATACCCCATACCCGGGTTGGATGGACATTATCATATCAGTCAAATACAATTTGTACAATAGCGTATCAGTCTCCCTTACCTGGCCTTTTCTTGACCTTTCTAAAAAGTGTCTAACACAACTGTCGAATGGCATCATATGAAACAGAGGACCATTTGACGCTTTGAAGAGGCTCTCGGTTTTACATTGGTTCAAACCATTTGGCGACTGGGCGCCAAATAGTCTTTATGTGGGGCCTTGTCAGTTCAGCAAACGTTTTTTTGGTAGAAATAACTTGGCGCCCGGACAGTATTCTTTTGATTCGTGTCTATTAATAAATCACTAAATTTTCTTCAGCTGTAAACATAAATATTGAGTCCTAACCGAGCAATTTTTAATTAAAGAATTAAAAAAACTTGTGAAATTAAAATTGAAGAGATTGATAAACCAATAAAGAAAGAAAGAAATCTGTGTTTTTGCGCAAAGCATACATCTGGTGCGCAATGTTAGATCGACAAAGAACACCAATATTGGATAAACAAAGGTAATCCTTTCCCACTTTCTTAGTGCAACAATCTAGACATGGATCTGTTCACTTACGGCGGCATGCTTTTTAAAGCCGTGTAACAGCTTGTGCTTTATATGCAAATGAGTATGACTGGGATAAATAAAATCGATCTTAATTCGAACGCACTTTCGGTAACGTAGGAATTCAGTTGTCCGACGTATGTTTCAGAAACCGGCCTTTATACCGCTCTAATGTAACATTATGACGGATTGGGAAACGATGCGCCAATGAATTATGTATGGCAATGTGTCCTGTCATTCGAGTGATGACCCATCTGCTCTAAAAACTAGACCGAAAGGGGTACATACTTTCTTGCATTTGACTTCAGACACCGAACCGTTTCTATTGAAAACGAGCCGCCTTTCAGAGGATTATGCAGCTGGAGGTGTGAAGAAAATAGTGAACGACATTAGCAACTAACACAAGTATTGATTTAAAGTCGAAACAAGTCACATGACTTATTTTAAGCGGAGTTAACGTGGAATCATACCCAATCCAGAGTTTGAAAGTATTACAAGAAGATAGGATGTCTTGTTGTAAGCAATTGGGGGATGAACATAGACTTTTGGTAGTACATGGAAAGGGCATACATGGATGAGAGTGAGATTGTAGATGTCTCAAAAAGCACAATTAGAAAAGAAAATTTGTTGAAATAGCAAAGAACTGGAGACGCAGGTTCATTATAAGGCTGAATGAAACTGCGCGCACATCCAAAACCCTGACTCCGCCCCCCAAATTGTTATATATCGATCGCTTCTGATTCAGTTAGTCATACAGTTATCGTCGTCGACTTGCATATTTATACACCAGACTCTTGAATACCCAAAGTAACCACATAGATAAAAAGCCCAAAAAAAAACGTTTATTGGATCGAAAGTGTGAAGGAATATATTTATTTCAACTAACTAAATGCACAAGTTCGAACAAAATGTTACCTAACAATACGCAGTCCGCATAAAATATATACGTAAATTAATGAAGCAAAAAAATGGGGAGTTCTGTTCTATTTCTCATATCTTTTAGTAATCTGACAACCGATAAATTGAAAAAAGGCTTTGCTTGCGGGAAACTAACACTATAATACCAGCTGCTCAAAGAGGTTGTCTCTCATCTATTATCGAACAAAATAGTACAAAATATTCGTGCATTGGTAATGTAATGTTTTAACGGCCCTTTCCGATCATGAGTTCGTTGTTGATGGTACACAGTAGTGCTGAAAGCTGGGCATATACAATTTCCCGGAAAAATCAATAAAAAAAGAAACGGTAATAAAACATAGATCTCTTTGTTAGAAATTAAAGGCTGTAACTTTTTATTTACCCTCTAAAAATAGCGAAATAAAATAAAAAAGACCATTAGGTGATTTGTGCACTGTGACTGTGTGTCGCAAAATAAGACAAAAAACGAACATTATAGATGATTAGCGTAGTTTATTTGCGTGAGGTATCGTTTTCCACGTTGAAGGGAAACTGACTTAGAATGCAGTGCTGGAGCACAATTTTTGATCCGTGGCACGGGAAACATCGCCGAACTAAATAACAGACCTTTAGCCAAGTCTAAACTATAGATAAAAAAAAATTTGGGTTTTTTGAAACGCATTGCGTACACCTGCTTTCTTATGCAGCTTATGAAAATGAGCATACAGTAGAATAAAAACTAGACCCCAATTAGACCCCACTTTGTATAACCGCATATGAGTGCAAGTAGTTGAGATGCGTTTCAAAAACCGGTCAATAATCGGCATGCAATGAAATTGAAGTTTTGAAAAAAAAACATAATTTTGAATAAACCAACGTGTTCACGTAGGAAGATTGTAGACCCTCTTTTGAGTCCGTGGGGCTTCAGATAGTCATAACAGGTCATCCAGTTGGGGAATGCATGACTGAACTACACATATATTGCACACTCGGTACACAGATGCACTCGCATGCGAACACCTGCGACACACACACACAACACACACACGCACACACTCGCACGCAACTTCTCATAAAGCACGGAACGACATTCTACTTGTAATCAGAAGAATTGTTGTTGCAAGCTGTTTTCGTTTTTTTCGTGCGTCACCTTTGATAGCGATGTAAATAAAGTATAGTTGACCTGTTGACCATCTTGACCACCTACCCGTTTGGCAAGAGACTGGCAGCCACTCCGCATCCCGCCACGGCCATTACTGTTGAGATCACCTTGTAACGGTTCTCGAAGGGTGCGATCGGGTACGTATAGACTGACTGCACAACATTACGCAGAAGTTGCAGACCCTAAACCTTTATTATGCTACTGAAAATCAATTGTTTCCTATTATGTGAATTTCTTATGATACGTTTGAAACTTTGTATATAAGTATGCCCATGCTAAACCAATCATATTTCAATGTAAGTCGCCTCAGATGGCGTGAGCCGACTGGTAATTAGATACCTGTTTGCCTATTGGCAGCAACTTGGCTACAAACGACAAACATACAACTGAGATGAGTGATATTTGAATTTTTCGTAATTAGGGTCGTTGATAGGCAATTAGAGTAATAAAGGAAAGAACTATCAAAATTATACATGAACTGGAAGTCAAAAGAAAGATGAGACCCATATATGAATATGGGACCCCGTTTCGACCCCTGTCGTATACGAGGACTTTTACTATGGTGGGGTCTCGTCAGTACGACGGCCATAGCTTCAGAGATAAAAGTGGTGATGGATTGCATTCTTATTGTCACAAGCGTACCTCCTTTTGTTCGTCACCTTTTTTGGCCCACTCATGCAGACCAAACTTGACATATGTTCTATCGGCAATGTACCCAGACAGGGCGAACATCCAGTAACTGGCCACGCATCCAACAAGAATTGGAATTAAACCACTGAAAAGAGCAAGATTTTGTCGAAATATTTAAAAAAAAATCGTTTAAAAGTGTTTAATAGTTTAATATGCAACCTGAAATAGCCAGCTGGTCCCTCCTCATTTCCTATAAGAATCAGCCCTTGGAAAGTTGATAAATACTTTTGTTCACCACCGATAATCTGAGCAATCTGACGCAGAGAAACCACTGAAAGGACCAAAGATAAACCCAGCTGTTAACCGAACAGTTTCCAGTACTACAACGGAGTTATGCAAGCTCGCATAAATAGCCAATCAAGTTAAGGACTTGTCACATCACTTCATTTTCACACATTAGCTTCCTTGCCTCAAGTCGTATTCACCAACGCGCAGGGAGCCCTCCCTGGCATCCCCAGGGAGCTAAGGAGGGCAGAGAGAGTGCGAGGGCAGAAGAGATTCAGAGCGCGCGCGAGCCTAATGAATGGCTCCCTGTGTGTTGGTGAACACGGCCTCTGATTTTGGCAGATATATATAACCCTCGCGCATACCTTCAAATGGTCGGCAACATGCAGCTGCAAACGTAAAGACGCAAGAGCTTCTGATTGTTTTCCTGATCATTCTCCGGAATGATTGGTGGTCATTCAAGTCATCCTCCTCTTTTCCGTCGAATTTATCAGATCCGCCAATCTCCGGGTGGTTCTTGTTGATGTACTACAAGGTAGCTTTGTGAGCCATTATTGAGCGATTTCTAAGCCAAGCCATAGTAAACATGAGCGACAACAAAGTTTTTTTAGGAAAACGTGCAAAGAAATCGATACCTTCGAAGCCGCATGAATCGCCAATGATCTAATGACGAAAGCAAAGAGAGACGAGTCAATTCCAGCGTACAAAACTCCAATTCCATGCATTTTGGCAAGCTGATATGCTAGAATGGCGAGCTCCTTTTGTTCATTGAAATGGCAAACAGAAAAGTTATAACATAGCTTTTTGCACATAATAGAAGAGTTACAGGTGTGAATTACAACGTGAAAGTTTGACAAATACGCTGCCTAACATTTGGGTCCACCCATTTTTTGTCTGACCCATTTCTTATATTGTGCTGGCGGAGCACCCGACAAGTGTTCTAAGTGAACGCAGTCACGATAAATTCGTCATTTTTTATTTGCCTTTCATTAATTATAGGCACATATGAAGATAAAGACAGCACAAAGAACAAGTTATAGAAATTCGAGCTCAGGGAGAAAAATCACTAAATATGAATGGGAGTTACAGTAGATGTGTAATTGCCCGGGCAGAGGCTCATTATAATATTATAAACACCCTGCAGTGCTACACAATTAGGATATGCTGTCACTGCAGGGTATTCAGGCAATTGCTCCCAATCTAAGTGAATTATCTCCCTGAGTTCGTTTTTCAGTAACTTCATATTGGTACCATATTTTCCTGCACATCTTCCTATCGTTAATGAAAATTAAATACAATGACGAATTTATCGTGACTGCGTTCCTTTAATCGATCTATCCTAACAATAAGTACGCCCACCTGTTTACTACCTACTAGGTTTGTTTAGTGCTCACATGACCACGTCTTCTCCACCATATTTTCATTGTTTTACTTTCTCCTGCTAAGGTCAGAGTTAAGGTCACTGCTAAGGTCTTTCTCCTGCTAAGGTCACTAGAACTAAGGTCACTACTAAGGTCTTTCTCCTGCTAAGGCCACTAGAGCTAAGGTCACTGCTAAGGTCACTAGAGCTAACGTCACTACTATAAGGTCTTTCTTCTGCTAAGGCCACTAGAGCTAAGGTCACTGCTAGGGTCTTTCTCCTGCTAATTGTAAGGTCACTCAGTGGGTGAGCAAAAACCAAAACCCCACTATAGCTGATGAGGTTCGGCAAGAAGAGCGTCTCTCTGCCGACAAAGATCCACGTCCTGCCAACCGATAGGGGGAATGGTTCATATCCGAGCTAAACATAACTTCATCATGTCCAGTTGTGTTTACCTGTATTGCCAGTATTGTAAAACACAGTAGAGCATTTAACTAAGCGGATATTCATCACAAAGATACTTAACATTTTACGTACACGCTCTCCCTAATGTTTACGAAAACTAATAATTGTTCTCTAATAAAAACCTGAAGTGCCTTTTTTCAATTTTTCTCTGACACTTCAGAAATATGATATTAGTGCTTACATAAATTAGAATCCTAGCAGATTTAAGGGGATAAAAGAGCGCGTATTCGATGGTCTTCACGAATAAATAATACCAATCCTTTCCCTGAAATACAAAAAAAAGTATGTTCTCAAAATATATGACAGCAAAAAGAAACAGAAAACCCTGCCGGGTCTTTTAAAGCGAAATACTAGCCCCATTCGAAAATTTGCATATGATAAGCAAATCCTATGTATCCTATGCTAATTTTGTACGATCGTCCACGGCAATCGTACAAAATTAGCATAGGATACATAGAATTTGCTTATCATATGCAAATTTTCCAAAGAGGCTGGCATTTCGCTTTAAGCGTGCACCATCTCAATCTTGCGTTGTATCTAAACGAAAAGTTTGCACTGTTATTGGGACATTTCGCGTAAAACTGGCCCCTCACCGTTTTATCTATTTCTGCTTAATTTTCGCTTTTTTCTACAGTCTTCGTTCCAACCTTTCGCGGCGCGACCTTTTCGCGCCAGGGTTTCGCCGCGCACCACCACCCTAGTTTCATCATTGTGCATAGTATTATATAGTAATGTTGTTTGTTTCCTCTCTACGAAGGAAT
Organism: Pelodera strongyloides; assembly: GCA_036852015.1. Lineage (NCBI taxonomy): Eukaryota > Metazoa > Nematoda > Chromadorea > Rhabditida > Rhabditidae > Pelodera > Pelodera strongyloides. Next base: position 6,956 of record JAANDG010000728.1, on the reverse strand, counting down.
GTGAATGTATGTGCCAACATATCATGCATCTTTCACAAACTAAGAAGCAAAATGCTCAATTCAAACCCATTAATAAACATTAGTATTATAAGTTACGCTGCTAAAGAAGAATGATTCGAAAAGTAACCTGCTCGGCGTCCAAACGCAGAGCACGAATAAAACGTTGCTCGAGCGACATTTTGTGCCTGAGTGATCCTACAATATAAGAGTTGGCGAATTTCAACTTGCTTAGTAATAATGGAAATAATTTCGTCACAAAACACACAGAGAAACATACCTGTTAGTTAAAGGAACAACTGAAAAAGTCTTAGTGTACTTATCTTATGATACTTATATGAATGCCTTACGCCCAGGGGAGAATCAGCAATCAAGTTATCAAGTAGCACAAGATAAGAAATACCAAACATTTTGAAAGTAGAAGCACAGCCGGTTTCTGACAATAAATACACGACATGTAACAAAACAAAAAATCTTTAATAAGCCATAAAAGTTCATTCCCCTTTTTGGAATGTTACGTCTTATCTCTATGAGATAAAAATAACATGGATCAATAGGAGGTGATTCAAGTTAGCTACTATAACTGTAAAGCACAGAGGTGACAGAGGACACGTCTTTCCTCGGTTTTTTTCTAATGCCTATTGAAGTAAGCAATTTTTGTGCGAAGCAGTCTGGCTACCACTAGGACTATCCATAAAATAACACGCAGCACACATACATAGGGCAAAAAGGTACTGAAATATAACATACGCATGGCAGAGTAAATGGAAAGAACAAAAAAATAAAACAAGAAACAAAAGCTCCGTAGTTTAATAAAGACCACGTGTCGATTGGCACATCACTTTTCTATACTACATAGATGTAGTAAGTACAGTATCAGTGGTTACGGTTGTTATATATATATAAATAAATATATATATATATATATATATAAATAATATAATATACTTAATAATATATATATATATATATATATATATTATATATATATATATAATATATATATATATATATATGAATACTTTATACGAGTACTGTAGTTCGACGAGAAGGATAACACAAATTTTCATTATGGAACAGTCTTTCGACCGAAATGTACTTCAATGAAATGATGTAACTCCGCGTTGTCGTCAAGTAAAATAGAGTTTCCGACACAGGGACCCACAATTAGGATGCGAGGAGGACCCGCCGTGCAGTCTTCTGCGGAATTGCCGCCGGCATGTCACAAGTACGCCATTAAGTGCGCTGACTGGAATATCGACATTTCCCATGCGAAACTTTGTGTGAAACTTTTTTTTTTTGCGCACGTAAGGAGAGGAAAAAAAAAACTAAAGTCAAGTATAGATAGACCCATAATGAAACTGTATTTGCATCGGCGCATGGAGAATACGCGGACCGAGCGGCTCTTTTTGGTTACGGTGTCACTACCACTACCAATTCTGTACAAATCCAAACGCGTGTATTCGTTCTTGCTACAAGTCAAAATCACATTTAGTTTCCTCCTTCGCTGGTATGTTTGTTTCGCATGAATTGCTCACGTTTCCACCATTTAATGACTGTCTTTATCACCAACAAAAAACAGGGACAGCACCATGAACACTTTACTGATAAAGAAAAAAAACGAAGAAATATATTCAATGCCACAAACTAACTACACACTTTTCTGCACATTTTTGCTAAAAAAAAGTGATCAAACTCAAATCACTCAACTAGGCCTGAACGGAAATCGTCAAAAATATTATACATAAATTAAAGGTACAAAGACAAATCGGAAGGTTCTATCAATCACTACTCCTAAGCATCTCAATAACTGATAGTTCATACTTCATACAACTCATTGTCGCTCCTCCTCTATCCCTCACAAACACTTAAATAGACTAAATAGGAATACATATTACTAAATACTATACAGAATGTTGACCATACCGTCGCACACTCCTTTTTGGGTCACCCTGTAATGTCTTTATTTATTGCAAAGATACAAAACAGAGTACTTTCTTTTACGAAGTTTGTTCATAAACAACAACGACCAATTGCAAGGTAGTAGGTTAAAACACAACTAACCTTATTTACACAAAATGCTTGTTGGTAGCGTACAACTTCTGGTCGGATCCAACGGAAACAGCGCCGAGCTAAAGAATAAAAGACAATTAACAATTTGCAAGATAATTAGCAATCCCTAGATGGAGTTTAAACTTATTTATCCGTTTACGTAATGATATCTGCTGTTATATCTCATCTAGTATTTCATAGTCTCTCTCGGCGACACATTTACACTCTTTCCAGAGTTAGACTGACAAATATTTAATTAGCATGCATGCATACCTGTTCACGGAGGAACATTCTAGCTCCTCTCTTCAATCCATGCGGCTTCAGGTACTCATAACAGCTCATCCAGTTGGGGAATGCAGGGCTGAAGTACAAAATATAAACAATTTCCATTGACAAGCATAGCACCAACAGAATACAGCACGCAAAAAATTATAAGTTTGATGGAACTGCTAAAAAGTCCATACCACTGTTTAACAATACAACGCCATTAGACGCTTAACGCTTTTATTCATTACCCCCGAATTACCCCCTTTTATTCATTACCCACGCAATGTCACCAATAAACAATCCAGTTCATAAAGTTAGATACCGCTCACCTGTATGGGAGGAAGCTAACGGCCAATCCGCTTCCGGCAACAGCCATAACGGTCGACACAACATGGTAGGGGTACGCGAACGAGTTGACCACGAATGGAGCGGCAAAGTGCACAAACTTGCGCACATCTTCCAGCTCCTAAACATCAAAAATTGACAAGTCAAACATCCTAGTCGACTACAAAAGACTGGCGAGAATGACATATAAAATTAATCTGAATCACAACCTACGGTAAATGTTTTGCCTACTTGGTGACAATTGTAATTTTGTAATTGGAAATGTCAAAATTTAAGAGTAGCCGTCCTAGAGACACAAAACTAACATATAACAGACCGAGACGGAGACCTACAGTTAGCCTCTGGATATAATTTTACAATATAAAGCATTGGGTAAGCTAGCAAACGGGAACTTAACTTCAATAAGAAAGTTATGCAATATTACCTTCTTTCCGGACTCGCTCTGCTCAGCCTTCTCATACATTCCGGACTTGAGAATGGCTCTCTCAGCCATATAGGTCACTGAGTGAACGCCCCACACAATGACGAGCTCACCGAGAAGAGAAGGAATGAAACCACTGAAATCATAACAAATAAACAAATATGGTAAAGGAAAGGTAAAATGCCAATGGCCTAACATTCTAACAGGCAAATAAACATATCACTATGCCACAAACAATTTGTCAATAGTATAGTATGGATACGAATCAGGTACAGGGCAATAGCTCACGACTGCCATGATATCTACAACATGAGATCCAGCAAGACATCTATTTTGACAATACGTACTTGCTATTGAACTATGGCTGGCTGCATGTTTACAGTGATACGTGATACCTAAACACAAATACCCAACCTGAAATATCCCCCAGGTCCCTCCTCGATTCCAATGAGTTTGAGTCCTTGGAAGGCAGACACATACTTGTGCTCGCCCCCGATCAACTGGGCGATTTGACGCACGCAAACCACTGAAAGTAAAAGTAAACCAAGGTTGCATTTACGTTGGTATATTAAAAGTATCATGGAAAAAGACGACATCCAAGTCGTACCAACGCTACTAATGCTCCAATTCACCGAGTAAGGTTCCCTTGTATAAAATCAGATTGGGATTGGGGTACGTGCCCCAATAAAGTATAAAAGACCAAAGTAGCAAGGCGACTGTAGCCTGTAGCTGCAACTGGTCCCACTCTTTGATTTGAAACACTCCAAGTCGCACTGAAATGTACAAACCTGCAAATGGTCGGCTGCAGGCAACAGCAAAGGTGCGGACTACAGAATCTCTGATTCCAGCGCGGATCATTCTCCGGAATGACTCGTGGTCAGTCAGCTCCTTCTCCTCCTTTCCATCAAACTCGTTCGATCCACCAATTTCCGGGTAGTTCTTGTCGATGTACTAAACAATCCTAATGAGACGTGCATCAGCGTCATTTAGTACTAAAATCCTTCAGAAAGAGTCGACAATATAAGAATCGAACCCAGAAGAAACCCTTAAGATCACCCTGGAAGAGGCGTTGGCTCCGAGTGAAACTCAAAGACTATGAACTTTGAATAGAACTATAGAATAAAGTAAAAACGGAAGCCCCAACCTTGGTAGCCGAATGAGCCGCCCATCCCCCAATGACGAAAGACAGTAGAGCGGAGTCGAGTCCGGTGTACAAAACACCAAATCCACGGAGCTGGGCGAGCTGGTGGGCTAAATTTGCAAGGCCGTGTGCAAACCGATATCAAATAAGGAAAGAAAACTCTACGCAACACTACGCTACCAGGATATGCCGAAAACACGCACAACAGAACCCAGGTAAAGACCATATCGGGGTGCTTGTATACATCATGTACTGTACGCATGAAAAACCCAAGTCCAAGTCCTTACCGTAGCTAATTCCGTTGGGCAAGAAGTAAGCTTCGCGACCGGCAACGATCAGAGTTCTGCCAGTCGACAACGGGAACGGTTCATGGCCGAGCTGAAGAACAAACCAGGATTAGGATATAATTAAGAGGACGCTGGAAGCAATACAGTTGCGAACTCAATAACGCTGTTTACTCAGTCCACTCTGTTTAAAGCGAAATATCGGCCGGTTCTTGAAACTCATCGTTGACACCTGCATTACTATGCTGCTTACGCAAGTGAACAAAATTAGAATAAAAAAATCGAGTTAAATTCGAGCAAAATAGCAGAAATACGTAAGAATTCAGTTGTACTCGATGCGTTTCAAAAAACGGCCGGTATTTCGCTTTAACCACAAGGATTCAACATTTATTTTAAAAACAACAATTGAATAACAAGTCTAATACCCGGTTTAGTCACAAAGAATCAGAATCTACCTGAATGAGAGTCTTCACAGCCGAGAGAGGATAGGTAACGGCGGAGACTAGGGTCTTCGCACCCAGACCCTTCCAAAACTTCTCCTGAAATAACACAGTTTTAACTTTAATTAGAATATTGATTAAATTATTAATCATATGTTTAAATCTATAACGCAATCGATTCTTGTTACTCGCTGGATCTATAAATTAACTTTGAACATTTCTAAGTTTGTTACTAGAACAGTGTGACACAATAATGAAAAAAATGTGGTCAGCTGGTCCAGTTTACTGTATATGAGCCTTACAAAGATATAAATTATCACGAAATTTCAGTATAAAATAGTGAATTCAAACTCTCACATCCTCCTCGGTCATGCCCAGAAAACGATCCGCGTTTCCTTGCTCAACTGCCATTTTTGTTCAACAGTTCAACCCGAACCTGTAATAAAGAAACAACATGTTAATCAAGAAGAATAAAAAATAAACATTCCCTACTTTGCGATAAGAAAACGCGTTCTATACAAAATTTAGAAAGCAAAGCTAAAGAACAAGGGATGACTAATACGCACTTCATCACTGAAAATAAGAACGTGTAGTGAAACACATCAATATTCAGAATCCAAAAAAAACAGCATAAAATGAAAAATAATATTTATTAAACAAAATCACAGTTGGCTTGAGTACAGAGTATAGATGAAAGCTCTTAACCGTAATCGTAATGAAACTAACAACTAAACCCGAAACGCAAGTGCATAGGGAACCTTCAAAATAAAAAAAAAAACTATTGACAAACACTGCCCAATGCATCTCTCAATGTTTTGTCCAACTGGAAAAATGGTGCTGGTGGTATATGTGGTACAGGAATGGTCAATGGTTGAAATGTTGAGAAAGCTATCACATACTTGCCTTCGCCGTACACTGGAACGTTGCAAACCTTAAAGAGTAAACTATAAGGATCATGCGTAGGATTAGGAAACCAGCGCAAGAAGCGACTGTAAGCCGTTACTGATTGATTATTATGCCACATTTTAAAGCGAAATACCGGCCGGTTTTTGAAAAAACACATCGAGTACATCAGCATTCTTATGCAGCGTATGCAAATGAACATAAATTAGAATAAAAAAAATCGAGATAAATTCGAGTAAATTATCATAAATACGTAGGCATTCAGTTGTCCACGATGCGGTTCAAAAACCGGCCGGTATTTCGCTTTAAAGCCAAATGCTAGCCCCTTTGGAAAATTTGCATATGATAAGCAAATCCTATGTATCCTATGCTAATTTTGTACGATCGCCCACGGCAATCGTACAAAATTAGCATAGGATACATAGGATTTGCTTATCATATGCAAATTTTCCAGAGGCTAGCGTTTCGCTTTAACAAGACACTTTACTTACAGATAAATAAAATACATATTAAAACAACCTACCTCCTCCTGGAATTCCTCATAGGTCAAAATGTCACATATGTACGCCCTCCCTTGAATACATCCAGGTGAGTAATCCAGTGGCAGGGAATAGCTACCTGGAGATGAAGATACTGGTAAGAGTGTAAGAGTGATGAAAAAAGGAGTGTGAGCAGTTAGCTGCATAAACGAACATGTGTCGGTATACTGACCGGTTACTGACTCTATGGTTACTTTTAGAAGTGCAGGAGTAAACTAAAACACCACCCAATCAACACCTAACCAATATTTTCTCTGTTTCTCAGCACGCAGTACTGCATTACATAGTTCCAACTCCAACATCACATCGATTCGCAAATCAGAAATCAAACCGACGGACCCCTTGTCCGATTCTCGATGCTCCACACTCATACCACAAGACACCTAACCTATCAAATCTACCTATCAAAGACACCTATCAAATCAACCTATCAAAGAAAAAAACCACGGTTAAAAAAAATAAACGCATTTACCTCGCACGTACTCCTTCGTACAATTTGCAATTTCCGATCCTGTACAGTTCCTCGAATTTGCACAGACCCATACAGGGCCAGTGATATGGAGGTCT
>JAANDG010000727.1:0-65662 GCA_036852015.1 Pelodera strongyloides | reverse complement strand
AGCCACAACCAAAGGCAAATGAGCAGTTCCAATGGGATAAATTTCCTAGAAAAACACAACAAAAGCAACATGATGCTATTGCCTATATATGAGTAACATATATACTGTGATAGGTTTTTTTAATTACTAGTAGCCTGAATTCCGAGTGAGATATCCTCCAAATTTCTGTGTTAGGTCTGCACAGATGTTACTTTGGCAAAACAGCTCCCGGTGCACTCAATGTTAATACCCGAGCTGCATGTACTAACTAAGTGAGGCGCAAAGTACGATCACAAAGTTTTCTCGAGATTGTTGTCAGTCGCACACCTTTTTCTTTGGCAAAGGTCCAAGTGCACTGAAGTCACGCAATCACCAACAGACACAGAGAAGATGCTTTCGCTAAGCGGTTTCTAAACCGGAAAGTTAGTTTTGTTAGGTGTAATGGGACAAACAATCAAACAAAGTATGACCATAAAGGGGTAAACATCACGATTGCCTAAAAAATTATGTGACATAGTGTTGTACCACCTTCATCATTCTTGTTTCAGGAGATCGAAATAAAGATGGAGCGAAGTCTTGGCTCCCCGATGGTCTCTCCTTGCACTTCAGCTGCCGCTTCCGGATGTCCGTCAGCTGAGCCTCCCGTAGATGAAGAAGATCTCGAGGTTAGTGAACTTTTAAAAAGAAACTGTCAACTATGAAATACACTTATGCATATTATTTTTTTCTGCCTCTATTCACTAACATCAGAAAGTAAGTTACATAAAGCAGGGCACTATGTCCCCATAAACTCGCGAGTGATAACTTGTAACTTGAGTGATTACTTTTCACGAAACTTTTGTATGGGAGCCAGTTATAATCGTTGATCATTTGCAGTTGTAATTAAACATACAAGTAGAAAATAAATTCTAAGTATTCTTTTTTTTCTTTGTCTTCCTTTTCCACTTGGGAAAACTTTTTGCGTTCCAAATAGACTCAAAGCATGAAGAATAAATTAGAACTTAGCGTACTCCATTTTTAGACGAAACTGTTTGGAGTCGATTTTTGGCCTCATTATTTACCACATTACCCAAATTCGATTATTTTTTATAACTGTATTTTACTATTATTCTATTAGTTATAACTTTACACTGATATATTGTTTGCACATTCGATCTTTGCTTCTTTTGCAAATTGTTTGTCACCGAAATGGTACCGTGTTTTGTTGTGTCACGTCGTGAATGATGTTTACTACCACGGACAGGCACGGCTTTTCCGTCAAAAATGGGGGGGGGGGGGGGGGGGGGGAAAAGAGCTTCTAGGACCTTGGCGAACAAACAACTGCATATCCTTCTTGCGCACAACATATATTTAAAATTTCACATGGTTACGAGAAATCGGAAAGAGTGTTTGGAAACGGGTGTTCGTAAATTTCCAACAATAATGTGACAGTCATCTAGATTTTATGTAGTAACAATAAATCGTACAACGTATGTAATTACGTAATAGGTTTTGTGTGGTTTGATTGCTTGAGAGCAGCATAACATCAAAAACAGGTGAAATTTCCAACAACTAGTGCTCTTTTTGCCTTTTCCAACTGTTTCTCGAGATGATATTTAGCATTGATTAGGTTTATTATTTTATGTTTTATACAATGACCAAGTTAGTTGTTATTGATTTTACTGGCAAGAATAGTTTACATAGTTGTCTGGAACTTCTCCATGCGAAAGTTTACTTACCCCTGACAAACAAACAAAGATGAGTGAACATGCAAAAAAAAAAGTTTTGTATTCCTCGATAAATATTCACTTGAACGAAGTACAGCTTATTCAGTCGTGTAATTAACGTCATTCTATAAATAGTGGTGACCTTAATTATAGTAAAAGCACGTCTCCTTATTTGGACGACCATTAGATGCAAAAGTTGAAGGACTCGTTTCTGTAGATTTCCGCTGTAGAAGTTTTTATAAATTTTGCATAAAAGAGCTTAAGAAGATCAATTTTCCAGGTTCAAATGATAAACGAGACATTCGAAGAGCAGCAAAAACAACAGAAGATGTACTCGAGTGGAGACCTGAAAAGTCTATTCTATCAGACATCGGTTGGATCTCAAGACGAAGGGGAATCACTACAGGCATGTGCAGCCTTTTTGTATGTCATATGCAGGTTACCGGTGGTGTAGTTATTAGTGCCGCTGCTCACCACGAACGATGCGGGTTCGGTTCCCGCACGCGACTCATTGCATCGACAGGGTCGTAAAACGGTCCAGATGAAAACTTAGGAAGGTTGCATCAGGGATGGCCACCTATCCCGTAATAGAGGATGGCCTCTATATTTGGGACGCACTACTTCGATAGACCAGACTGCAGGGTTCCTTTCGGGTCCCTGAAGGACAGTCTCAACTTTAATCCTTTAATTTAATCCTGTTTAGCTCCGCCGTATTTCCGCTTTTTTTAGCTACTGACAGATATGTTTAAGTTTATACATATCAAGTTTATTGAAGCATACAAACAAGGATAAGATACCAAGTTTAGTTGTTTTACCCGTATTCACTTTCAGGGAAGTTCCCATTCCCTGGCGCGGGAGCGAAGAACGAACAGCAAGGATTCAGAGCGGCTCCCGTTCACGAAGAATCTACGGAAGTCAGCGGAGGACGACAACGTCCAACCAACATTTGACATTGATGACAGTCCGGTGCCATCCACTGCCTTCCCGAACACAGAGCTTGTTCATTCCCGTAAGTTGTTCTCTAGTAAACGTCAATCTTTTCCGAGAACATGGTCCAAAATTTGCCTAAACGTTTATGTATGTGTACTTTGAAAAAGTGTATTTTCAGTCTTCAATTCGGAGGCTCCATTCCCTGCACCTCGCTATTCTCTCGGAGCGCCTCTCACCAAAGCTTCAGCCAAGGACCACAATTCGAAAAGGAGGGTGAGTAAATCGATTATTCTTTGCGTGAAATCCTAAGAATCAACTTGACATCCAGTTTACGTTTTCAAATTTCAGATCAGTGAACCATTTGGTGTATCACACGATCCATGGCAGTTGAGTCCTGGAGTTGTCGGAAAGACGAAGGAGAGAAATGCGGACACACGACATATATCCTTTGATAGCACTATTATGAGTGAGTTGTTTAATGCTCTAGCAGACAAAGTCGGGGAAATCCTAGTGATGAATTATCGTATTTAATACGCAGCATTGAATCAAATCTTGCAACATTAAATTGACGAATTTAAGGCTGCGATCCTTTTTGTTTTAGTCTGCCTCAAAATATGGACTATCTCTTCAGCATGTCGTATTTCAATTTACTAAATTTACTAAAGTACACAATCGAAAATAGGAGTTCGAAATCACCAATAATATACTAGGCTGTGTATGACTGTCTCCTGCAAGAGAAATATAGATATATGAGATACATCTGTCTAATTAGACCCCTTATCTGAACTTACATTCAGGTATAAACGACATTCTCTCCGATTCACCGTCTCCAAGCCTTCTCGAGGAGGATCCGGATACCGTATTCGGTGCCCATTCTCCTATGCAAGGAGAGCTCGCCTCCACTCTGACCATGTCTTCTTCTCCACCTCCTCTTATCTCAAGGCCTCAAAACCTTTGTGACCAGACGGAGTGTCTGGCGACAGAAGTGGTCGAGTCGCTCTTCACGCCACAGGCGGTAAGCTAATCATTCTGTTTCAAATGTATGCTGAGTTTCAGGCTAGCAACTTTTTATTTACCGGAATGAAGTTAAGTGAACCTATTTAACCTTTTCAGAAACCACCTGCAATTGTCGAAGAGAAGCGTTCTGAAGCAGAACGAACTGGTCCCACGGTTCGGAAATGTAGTCGTCGTCTTGATATGACTTGCGTGCAGTCAAGAAGTGGATCTTCTGAGAGCCCACGACCTAATGCCGATTCGCATTCACAACCACCAGTTCCCAAAGACGTTTGGAAGGTATGTAAATTATGCTGCAGTTTAATTCTCTCTCAACGATTTTACATAAAAGCACCAACTAGCTGACTTATGCTAGTAATCAACATTTTCCAGATGAGCGACACTGAACTGCGGGAAGCAACTCGATTGTCCGAGGCTTCCGTTTCTTCTGGAACTTCATCCAAAGCAGATGCGGCTACCGCCACAGAAGATGTGGAGAGGGATGCTGATTCAAGAGGCGAAGACTGGTGGGAGACTGTTGATGACGACACACTCAATGAGCAGGTTAGTTGAGGGAAGCTATTGTAAGAATGTGTCGCCTGGAGTGGCAGACTACATGATAGTTTGGTGAATTAGCGTTTTCCTCTTCAACATAGTAATTATAATAACTTTCAGCTTGAGAAACTGAAGTTGGAGGCAGAGCGTCGTGTGGCGGGAAAGGCTCGTGCTCAGGCAGCGCTTCCGAAACCTTCTGAAAAGGGGATTCCTGGAAAGAAGGAAGTTGCGGAAAAGAAGTCAAAGTGGAACGACGAATGTGAGCATTCTACTTTTTCTTATTAAAAGTTCCCCCGAACGCTTTTTATGAGTAGTCTCCCACGTATGGGGTCAACTGTATTTGCCTCTTTTAAGCATTACGTTTCAGTCCTTCCGCACGTGCTCGAGGTCTACGACATCCCACAAAAGTTCACCGTAAAGGACGTAAAGTCAGCTCTTGTTGCAAATGGAATCAACGCGGAAATTAAGGTCAACTGTTTTCCTTCATCCGAGAATGAATCTTCTAAAGTAAGAAATTGCCAATTAACGTATTAGCATTGTCTTCAATTGTCCACAACGACTCTCTTCAGATTTCTGGTGGCAACTGTGCTCTGATGGTATTCAAAAGCGTTGAGCAAGCGACTCAAGTTGTCAGCATCTTTGATCATCCATGGTTGAAATTAAGACGCTTGGCTCTGGCAAATCCTGAAAGTCAGGTAAGATTTTCTTACAAACAGTGTTAATCAGCATTCCAAAGGGACTTTCCGATGAGTTTAGAAAGGAATATCGTCAAGGTGTGGTTGGAAATTTGTTGTTGAATTCAGGCAGCCGCCAAACGTCTTGAACCAGAGTTGTTGCGTGTTCCCAAGGAGCGTCCGAAAACTCACACCGGCACAGCAAGGCGTCTTATAGAGAATTCACTGGGTGTCCGGCCTACAGTAAGCAAGGAAAAGAGAGATGAGGAGAGGAAACAGCTGCAGACAGCTAGAGGTAAGAACTAGATGTATTTTGCCTGCCCACATGGAGATATTAACAACTGGGATATTTTGTTGGCTCTCGTCCGCATTAGTTGCGTACTGTAAGTCGGCAGTCACTTTTAAGATTTGTTCCCTACTAATGATAAATATTTATTATTTTTCAGAGGCGAAGCAGTTCGCAAACGCAATTTGGGAGTGAGCTGTGTGGTTTTATCATTCATATTGTTTGCGTTGCTCGATTATTGTTATTTATTTATTTGATGTTCCCCTTATTTTATCTCTGTGTATAGGCTAGTTTATTCCTTGTTTTGTAAATACTGTGCGTGTTTTGTGAGCATTCATTAAAAGTCTCTTATCTGAGAGCAAAAAAAGTGCCTTAATATTTGTTGTCTCCAAAAAATAAGAAAATAAGTAAAAATCTTGAAAAATGGGTCCTCGGTGGCATTTATTTGTCTTCCGACCCCAAAAATAAATTAATAAAATATAAATATCCTCGCAAAAGCTGAGCTTTGCGAGTAAAAAAAATTAGTATAGGCTAATTATTTGCCACAAGTTACCCCAATTTCTTTATCTTATGTCAGTTCGATTGATTCCATTGATTCGACGTGAATTTGTTTTTCCTTCATTTTTTTAGGTGATCACTAGGTTTTCTAATCCCCGATCTTTCACAATTTTACTGTTTGGGCGATTCACAAATGTCAAGTACTTTTTATTGAGTACTCAAAAAATTCTTGACATTTTGAATTAATCCGTTTATTCATTTAGCGTCCTTTGTTAACTCTTGCTTCAGAGGAGTATCCTCTTCTTCTTTCGTACATATTTGTATCATTCATTTTGAGAACCCGAGTTTCGTTTCTGAGCGGCTATTCAAACTTGTCTTATGTAGATATAATTTATTTTGGGTATGGTAATTGTTTTGTGCCGATTTGTGGATTAGTGCCACAGTTAGATTTGAGAAAAGTTTATAATCTAGTTGCTCAGATCGTTTTCTCAGTTCTGCGACCTTTTCGGCTGATGATCTTTTTGTGCCCAACTTTCCAGCCGTTGAGTTCTCTCCCCTTCTTACGTCCTTAATATCTATTTATACAACGGAGAATAACTGTTGTGTGAGGTCGAATTTGTACCCGTTTCGACGGTTCATTTCGTGACCTTTTTTGGTTTTTAAACGTTTTGGTAGAGCCGTCTGGCTGACAAAACCTTTTTTTTTGCGTAAGTGTTCTTTGGTGTCTTTTACCTTTTTAAACTCTCATTTATTTGCACAATTCATTTTTCTATTATCAAAGGTTAATGTCAGCGCAGACGGCTTTGCAATATTCAAGCACCTCTTTGAAAATATACATTAATGTCTCTGTTTTCAATTATGCTCGTTTTGGTTTATTTATTGTGTTTTCGTAGAACTTCTTCTATAATACATCTGGCTATATTGAGCCCTGAAGAAGATACACATACCCTTATTTTATATTAAAAAAATACAAAAAAAAGAACGTAGAATGACCGAGTTTAGGCCCATTTTTACTAACTGTATGAGAATTGTCTTCCGAAGTTTTATTTCGTAATAATCAATTAAATAATCCAAGGTATGTATTATGTGAGAGCTAATCTCGGTCATTAAATTCAGGGGCCCTTTTCGTTATAGAATTGAGTCCCTTTGCTGATTTATTTCGTTTTAATAATTCTTTGTCTATTGCTTTACTAATGTCCGCAACAACAAAAACATTGGTGTGCATCTTGAAAACCAACAAGGTTTGTCGCTTCTATTATCGAAGCTGACCATTCATTTGATTTCCTTCCTATGGAGTTTGGAACTTGTGTTTTCACGTTAATAATAGATTGTGGAAAACAAAGCTTCTGCTATTCTAATTCATTACTGTTTTCGCTTTTATTAAAAAAAAATAATAAAAAATAATAAAAATTGCGCAGTCAGGTTAAAGACAATTTAATTCATATTTTCGGTTTTTTTTTTGAAATTATTCGATTTGAATTTGTGTTCCCTAATTCATTATTAAGTTTTCTGCTTCCCAAAAAAAATTGTTTTAATAATGTTATTATTTTAAGTTGGTGGTTTTAGATTTTGTGGGAAAATAAACAATAAAGGTTGATTAGTGTTTGTGTCTTTGTTTTTAAATGCATAAACAATTTTTGTCATTATCTCCCTGTACAGGATACTCGGTATACCACGTACGAACGCCGAAACGTCACTGCTTTAAAAATTCTTGCGTACTTGCTCAGCGTGCGTAAATGAAGTCTTTTACGTATCATGTTTCACCTCGTTCTTAAGTAACTCTCTAAAGGAGACGTGGTGTGGCGCTAGACTCCGAATAAAGAATGCCTAATTAACTCTATTCTAGTAAATGACGCGTGATACTCACTGGGAACTTTGCTAATAAACTGAGAGATGGCGTAGTCTATTTTATTTAGAACCAGCCCATTGCTATTTTTGATTAGTACGAATGTCACTACTTTAGTTGTATGTATGTATGTTATACATTTTACGATCTTTATTCTTCACCGGGGGCTTTACACAAATGAACAGACACAATTCCAAGTATATTTATCGTCTTGTTTTTAGATTAGTTTAGTTTTAACCTATAAACTACATTATATATTTGTTCGTTATTTGACCAATAACCAACGATTGTTCGATTCACGCGCCGTTCCATACACGTGCGCGATTTACACTAAAGAACTGACCTATTTTGATGCTCGCTGAAAAGCGCCCGGATTGTCCCGGATTGGCCCGGAGCGCCTCTTTTATATACTTATGTAAAAAATTTTATGATCAGAGTGTTCATATTAGATTTGTAAATATTTTTATGCACACTGTGTTCAAATTAGTTCTTGTTTCATCCCTTCGCAATGCGCCTCACAGGAGTAGTATCATAATGGTTGAGGCTCACACCCTTTCACCCATTTTTCAAATTTCCTGCATTTCAGTCATTTATTGAAATAAATGACGACTATTTCATTCAATATTCATACTCATTGGGTCTGCTATTCCAAGAACAATAATGATATTTATTACTTTGATTCCTTTGGGTTAGATCCACCATTAGAACTTCAAGAATATTTAAAAGATGGAAAAGATAGAAAAAAGGATTCTCCTACGGATTCACAGATGAATTCAATAGAACTCTTCACATTCCCTTCTTTACACAAGTGTCTTTATTTAGATATCGATTGGTCTTTCTTTATCATGGATTAACAAGAAATAGGAATTGTTTATTAGCGAATAACCAGAAATAGGAGTAATGTAATGAGAAGATGAAGAAAATAGACTCAGTCGGTGTCCGTTCCGCAATCAGAGGCCGTATTTTAATAGCCATCTCGGAATCGTTTCGGAACGTTCCGAGATGGTTCGATTCCGAGATGCTTTCCGAGATGGATTTCCGAGCTCGGTATTTTAATAGCGCCAAGAGCTCTCGGAATATTTCCGAAATGGATTTTGAACACAATGCAACAAATGACAGAACTAAACGTGCCGAGTTATGTAATAATATAAGAAAAATAAAGAAAATAACTACTTTCGGGTCATATTATGACTATTATAAGGCAATTCCGAGATGATTCAGCTACCCTACCTAGCTGACAAAATTTTCGGAATTTTCAATATTCCGAGATGCTTTTTTTGCAGTTAAAATACCAAACGCATTCCGCGAGCATTCCGAGATGGATTCCGAGATGGAATTCCGAAAAGATTAGCGCGCTCAAAATACCAATCGCATTCCGAAACTATTCCGAGATGGGATTCCGAGATGAAAATTTCAGTTAAAATACGGCCTCAGAGCCGGAACTCGACGACGGTGGCGTGATCGTGTCGTAAAGCAGATTCAGCACCTGATGTGCCTTCGATATTACATTGTCTTCATTCGGATTCGCCGGCGGATCTATAAAAAAAAACAAAATTAATACATGTCATTAATCCAAATAGCAAAAATAAAAAGATTCTAAAAATATATCTTTAAAATATTGAATCATACCAAGATGGACAACGTCGGAGAGGACACAAACAGCCTTGATTTGTCGCTTCATTCTCTTGAGCAGTACTCCGGTTGTTGAATTCTAAATACATTTTGCATAGATTAGTTTAATATTATAATTTATTGTTAATGGATTATTAAAAAAAAGAAACATACTTGGCTCACAACCGGTATACGCATCGTCGGGTCAAGGTGACCGCGAACTAAAACAAAATCTTTTTAATAACTACAGGAAAAGTTTCAAATTTATCAAGTAGGAATATTTTCTTTAACATTTTTATACGAGAAACCGAAAATTTTAGATGTTTCGCATACCACTAGGGTTTTGAAGCAACGCATCAAGCTCTCCAATGTACTGCAAAATTGTCCCATCTAGTACAGCACGCGTATCGCCATCGCTATATATGTACCTAGAACAAATAAAATAAACAATAAACTAAAGTGAAAATAAACAATAATTAGAAATCATAAACTCACTTATCCTTTAGTTTGGTACGAACATCGGAGAATGTAACATACAGAGAACGAGCACCTGGCTGAAATGAAATGTTAATTTAATAATTCTAAAATTAAAGTTTAACAAGAATTCTAAAATTAAAGCTTAACTCACCGAAACGAAAAACTGGGGCATGTTGGATCACGAATTCTGTAAACAAATTCGATAAGTTTGAGAAAAAAAAGGAAAAGTTGATACCAAACTCTAAATTAAAGGCACAATATAATAGTTGATACCAAACTCTAAATTAAAGAGAGAATATATAGTCACGCGTCAGTCTCATCACCCTTCCACTCTAGCCCAACGCGTTTGCGTGTCGCGTGCGCCTAGTTCAACTGGAGCAAATGTGTGATTGTGATCGGCCACAGTGAGGAAGGGAAAAGAAGGTCTGTTTACTATGGGAAAATCGCATTTTTTCAGGTTTTTTGGTAATAAAAGGGAGCCCACTGAAAGGGAAACCATGTGCACTATATCATTCGAATCCTTATCGTTTGCGTAATCACTGGAGAAAAAATAAAGAAAAACGACGGAGGTGTTTTTGAGAAAACATTTGTTAAAGTTGCCCAAGTCGCAACGGTTGCCGCAGAAGTCTAATACCGCGCGCTACCTACCGTAGTTTCATTATCTTTCATTATCTTTCACATGGATGAGAAATCCTACTTTTTTCAAATCCTAAAAAGTTGTCATTTTATTATTATTTTTATGCTGTGTTCTACTTGTGCGTTAAATTGTTTGTTTTTATATGATCGTATCTTAAATTGAATTTTATGTACATGTCTTTGTAGAGCCAAATTCGCCGGCGTGTTTTGCTTTGCTTTTAATTTTAATTGTTGGCTTGTATTATTTTCTATTTCAGTTTCCTCACATCCACATCTGTGCTGATTCTAGCGAGCGAGGCTCTCTCAGCAGGCTTGATTGCGTAACATAGGCATGTACTTTTTGTCGGCAATTACATTAATTGGAAAGTTCGTGGTTTACATGCTACTCGTTTATCACTGTTGGCCATTATTGTTTACGTTTTCTATTCCGTGACCTTTATCTTAAATGAATACGTTAACAATTAAACAATTATATTAATTATAGGGTTCGTAGGGCTCCTGTAAAGCCTTAGCTTCTGACAGAATTTTTTGAAAATATAGCTATAAACGGTATCCGTATACAGATTCCTGTATATTTATTCTACGTTTTCCTTCTTTTCTGTATGTATGTCATATTCATTTCCACAGTTAGATTTGTCATCCCATCTTTTGGGTTTAATCCTGCATCTCTATTTCATTTATTTCTAGGAGTTGATGCATGTTGGACCAGGAATGGAGCAAACGACTATGCAACCGATTGTGGAATGTGGCAATTAAGAGTAATCCGATTGGATGCTAATATCTTCGTTTGGGGTTCATAGTTTCTATTGTCATTAGCCGGTTCGCTTTGAGTATGAGAAGTGGATAATTTTGTTAATATATTCAATAGTTTCTATTGTCATTAGCCGGTTCGCTTTGAGAATGAGAAGTGTATAATTTTGTTAATATATTCAATAGTTTCTATTGTCATTAGCCGGTTCGCTTTGAGTATGAGAAGTGGATAATTTTGTTAATATATTCAATCCTGGTCTGTGTAAATATGTATGTAACTTGGAATTCTCCCTTTTCCGTCGGGCATTACCGGTTAATGACAAACGTGTATGTTCCTTCAATTGGTGGGTTCTGAGGAACTCGTCTACTTTGATGGTTCTTTTACACTTCGTTTTGTTTTTAATAAAATTGGGTTCCGGTCATCGGTTTTCCCTGTTGATATGTGTGTTTTTGGCCTTCAGTGAATAATGTGTTCTGCTCTTAACATTTCCATGTTTAATTGACTGGTCTATGATAATATTGGTTATGCAAACGATTTGATTATCTGTTCCTTTTTTGACTACGGTTGACACTTGGGAATGAAGGCTCTCTCATGTTGCCGTATTTCTGCGCGCAGACAACGAGTGGAAGAGAGACCCATGCCACTCTGCCGCTCTAACTTTTATCCCCGCTTCAGTAGTAATGGGGCGCGCGCTTTTTAAAGGGATGGGCTCACTACAAAATCACCTTGTTTTTATGCTTTCGTTTGATTGTACAAAGGTAAAATTAAACAAAGAGCATAAAAAAAGTTTCTCGAATTACTCCCTAGGGAAGATATTAGGTAAAAAGGGTGAGTATTGATCTTTCTTCCGATAACGTGAGTAAACAAGATAAACTAGGGAAGCTAAGAGATATGGCTGAAACACACTGTTTTTCATTGTTTTAAGTAAAATAAACGATGAAAACTACAGTTTATTTTGCTCAAAACAGTGTGTTTCATCCATATCTCTTAGCTTCCCTAGTTTATCTTGTTTACTCACGTTATCGGAAGAAAGATCAATACTCACCCTTTTTACCTAATATCTTCCCTAGGGAGTAATTCAAGAAACTGTTTTTATGCTCTTTGTTTAATGTTACCTTTGTACAATCAAACTAAAGCATAAAAACAAGGTGATTTTGTAGTGAGCCCATCCCTTTAAGTAATTACGAATAGGGCAATTAGAAACCTTTCATAATAATTACATATTATGATATCGGAGAACACTGGGAATCGTTTGGTACATATTTCATCGGGATTCGTGAGCTTTGAAAAAGTGCCTTCCGGTCCCTATCTTTACCTTTTAAATATTTTTGCAGTTCTAATGGTGGATCTAACCCAAAGGAATCAAAGTAATGAATCTCCTTATTGTTCTTAGAATAACAAACCCAATGAGTTCCTTTATTGTTTGAAGAGTCTAAATTTACAATTCCTACTTCTTTTTCTTTAATTCCGTGTGGTGGCAAAGTGTCTCTCATAAAGATTCCACGGAAATTTTTGATTTCTAATGTGTCTACTAATTCTAAGAGATCAAAGTTAGTAAGACTTGGTAGGTTTTTATCTAACTTTGTCATTTATAATATCTTCATTTTTATAAGAAAAAAGATGTGAGTGTAGCGCAAAATATGACTCGTATACTTACACCCCTTTAAAATCTTGATTTTCTAGATTTCTGTGATTTTCATGATTTTCTGACACTTTGATAGCAAAAAACAAACAAAAATTTACAAAAATCGATGAAAAATGATAAAAAAATGAAAACCACCCAATATTGGGTGAACTTGTTGACCACTGACTTTGGCGCAAAAATCACCTTTTCCCAAAATTGTTGAAATTTGTGTGAATATTGAATGAAATGGTCGTCATTTATTTCAATAAATGACTGAAATGCAGGAAATTTGAAAAATGGGTGAAAGGGTGCGTTAGCCTCAAACATTATGATAATACTCACAGGATCGCCGAAACAACAGAGAAACCCTCGCTAAAGACTCTATGGTGACTTGTTAGTGACCAGTTGGGTACCATTTGGTGGCCAGCTGACGACCGTTTTCAATGAAACTTGGTCATCACCTGTTCCCGAAGTGGTCACAAAATGGGGTGGCCCACGAAAAGACCAGTGAACCGTAAACAAATGGGTTCACCCACTCGCAAAACTGACAGTTACATTAACCAAGCTTTCTTTTTACAAATACATAGTGAAGGGAGGAATCAATTTGGCGACGGTTCCCTTGTTCTTTATCCAATTCAGTGACCACTTGGTGACCTTGTCATGTCTAAGTTTTCTCGAAAACGGTCGACATCAGGTCGCCACGTGGTCACCAAAAGGACAGTGATCGGTCATCAAATGATTTTTTTCGGTAAAAACCATTTGATGACCGGCGACAGACGGTTTTATGTGGCCTGGGCAATTATTTCGTTTTGCTGTGTATAATTAGCCGCCTGCTCCAATGATTAATGAATATTCTGAGCTATCGGTTCCATTTCCGTCAAAGACATTAATCACAAGGTCAATTATCCAAAGGAATATGCATTTGCTGTTTTTCATCAAAAATATACGCCGGTTTGGTAATTGCTTTCTTTGCGCCCCATTATTTACTCTTTGCGTTTACTGTCAATCTCAGCTTTTCTACTGTTTTACATACGCTTCAATCGAACATCAGCGTGGTGAAATGTGCCAGTCACAACCAATTATTATTCAATAAATAAGTTGCCAATTCATCTTTCAAAATTATAAAATCACAGTCTAAAAATCAAAATATAGAAGATTAAAATGCCCGAAGCCTCCCAATCTAGTTCATTTTTGGAATAAAAAAAACATAATTGGAAATGTAACATTGTTTTCCAGTAGATTACACACACAGGAAAACGAAATAATTGCCTAGATCACAGAAAAACCATCAGTGGCCGGTCATCAAATGGTTTTCACTGAAAAAAACCGTCTGGTGGCCGGATACTGTCGCCAAATGGGTTGCTCCATTTCCTATGCATTTCCTTTAAAATATGAATGGTTTATTTCAAGTGAGGAGAGTAATTCTCCCGATATTGAAGAACAATTCTTCACATTTATTTTATAAAAAATATTGACATATTTGTCGATATATTGACATTTATCTAGCCTGAATAGAGAACTCTGTTATTCGAAATAAAAAGACCAATCCTGACACGTTCTTAGCTCTTGAATTGACACAATAGACGTTTTCTGAGCATTGTGCCCAAACCAGACAATGATTCAACGAATATGCCCTCGAAACTGATTTCTTTTTTGAAAGCTCTGTATTGTTTCAATTTTTCAGAATCTTGTATTTATATTCAAATACTTCTACCGGAAAACGTTGACAAACTAAATATTGTTTTTCCAGAATCGTGTGCACAACTTATCCCTACAATGTTCTCTCAAACGCATGGTTACTATAAACTAAAGTACATATTTTCCAGCATCAGTTTACGCAGTAAACTCTTTTATGACTTCATAAATTGTTTCCTTTTTACATATATTTAACTCAGCTAATTAATTCATTTTCATTTGGCTTAATTTTATCCATATTGCTTCATTTTAAAGAGTCTAGGTGGCGTATTTCATTCTAAACTCCATGGTGCAAAGTACATTAATATGATAACGGGGATACTGTTTGTTATGTATTGTCTCCGCGGTTACCAATATGCATTGTTTCATATTTTCTTTTCCAATAGTTTTTATTGTTTCTCTTCAACTGAACCTCTCTCTTTTTTTTGTGTGTCAAAGAATTACAGTTACAGTTGGACGCATTACAGTTTCGCACATATTTTTTTCTCGAAAATATCGCATTTCTGTTTTTGACAAATAGGATTATTTATTGTATTCCACTTCCTCTTATTGTTAATCCAATAGAAAAATAAATAAGCAACTGGAAAACTTGAACATACTTAAAATAAACTATGAGCGAAACGTTGAATCTTATTCAAAAACTGTAAATTTCAATGTACTATGTGGGGCAACTCCCTAGCTCGCACTGCAGACACGGTAAACTGACTCATAATAATTAAAATCGTTCGAAGGTATTTTTATTTCTGATAATAAGCAGGATAAGCCTGAATTAAACGCTTATTCCAATTTTTTTCTCGACATACACTTGTAAGGCCCCGAGAGACAAATTATTCTGTTCTCAGAAATCGTCTTGCCTAATTGCTTACCTGCTTTGAAATACAGATTTTAAATCATATGTTGACGTGTGGATGGTGATACAGAGAATAAGCAAAACAGGCATAGTTTGGGTTTCTAATATGGGTTATACATGCAGTAAGAATTCGGTGTTCAACTTCTTGTTATTGTTATATTCAGCCCGGCGTTGCGTCAATAGCACCAAGCTGGCATTTGCTCTGTGCATTCCAAAACACTCATATAGAAACGGAAAGAGACTATTATTGCTTTTTAGGGCTAGGCGCGGTTGCACCTATTTTCTATTGTGTTATTTTTTATCAATCAAAATGGGCTTTCTCAGGGGAAAACGCTTTCTTTTCGCAATACTTTTTTAGTCCGATCCTCTTAATCTTTTGCAAACAATCTACTTATTACGTTCCACTTTCCTAAAAAAAAGACGATATTTTAGCTTTTGTTGGATATGAATAGGTATAGTGATTGCGTAGTTTCCTTTTCTCGGGTTCTCACTAAATTTCCTAAAGTATACAGTATTTGTCCTCGTGAGTGCTAATCATTATCATACTATCAGCTACTGCCAGTATTTAAAATGGTAAGTTGTAGGTTGAGGGCATTAATTTGCAAATCAGCATGTCGCATCTACTTATTGTTGCTGCATGCATCAACGTATGCAAAGTAAAGATCACAAGAAGCCCTTGCTAATGCTTGCTGTATGTTTCGAAGCCATAATTAGCTAAACTTGGAGCGTGAATTACTATATGTGTCCCGAAATATCTCAATCTCAATGAAATTTGCACCGGTATTTCGACTCATCCATTGCCAAGTTTACCATGCTGAAAGGTTTACAAAGTAAACTTAGTGAGTTTCTAATTTCTGTACTTTACAATTACTTACGTTGTTATATATTACGTGGTCCTTAAACTTTTTCTGAATAACTTCATATCCTGTCCCTTAAGCGCAATTTGCGTAAAATTCCTGGGACTGAAGTTTTGATGTTTCAAAAGCCACGTGCCATACTGCTTTAAACTTGTAAACGTTCCCATTAAAATTGGGCACTCCCTGAAAAGATACCTTATCGTTACAGGTCGGAGTAAACAACGTAGGCTTAAAATAGAATAAGGACATTTCCTTTTTTGTCTTACAGCTCGCTTTGCATTCCATTTGATTCTTTTTGTG
Organism: Pelodera strongyloides; assembly: GCA_036852015.1. NCBI lineage: Eukaryota > Metazoa > Nematoda > Chromadorea > Rhabditida > Rhabditidae > Pelodera > Pelodera strongyloides. Next base: position 49,394 of record JAANDG010000727.1, on the reverse strand, counting down.
AATAATGGGCTTGACTTTTAGCCATTACATTATAACTTATGTTAAGCGCTCTTTCAATTTACAAAAGTCTTCAACACAAGTCCAGGAAGTTGATTTGAATTTGCTTCTTTGTTTGGTGATTAGTTCCAAGAATTCCCCCTCATGTGCTTGTGTTTTGCAGATTGTCTTCAGAAACATGTAATATCATATATCCTAACTCATTGTATTAGTATATTAGTATGTATCCTATTATCTGATTTTACGTATTTAATAAGTCCGTTGCTGGGAAGTAAGTTGATTAGTTGCATTCCAACGCTAATTGGATTGATTCTTTAGTAATAGTAGAATTACCAATGAACTGTTTTATTAATCCAGAATGCAGTGCATTCCTTCAAGTCCTTATACTTACCTTAGACGGATATGTAACTACCATTTAGAAACATATTTAATTACCAACATTTTAGTTGATTAAATCAAACGCGTCTTTCCCACGGCATTATCTCTCATATGGTACAGTCCCTCCAGGCGTTTTCTGTTGTTTTTCCTGCACTCTTGGTGCTTGTCTGGGGCCTCCTTGCCTTTCGCACTGTCCACAACGGCCCTTTTTTCTCAGCGCCTCCAATCTCTGGTTGTTTTGAACCTTTGTGACGAATTGCGAAAACAAGCTCGCCGCGCTGTTCGGTTGTCGCTCTCCGTCCCTCAGTCACTTCATTGTTCATTGTTCTTTAAATGTTTTTTTTTCCAGTCGTGTTATATGTAACAATTTAATTATGATAATTTATAAGCTAAACATTCAGCATTACACGATGCCCTGCGTACGATTTGTAAATGATGTGCAGGATCACCACATTGTGCCAGTTGAGAAGCTGAACACCAATCAGTATGAAGCGAACTTGGGCTTCGTTCAGGTGAGACTGATCACTCTATTATATACATAAGATTCCTATCGAAATCAATGAAATTTTAAGAACCTACACCTAATCCACGGCCTTTGTTTAAAGGAAGGCAGTCACTTCAAATTCAACTTTTTTATTCGATTTGCATTAGATGCAAGAAGATTTATAAAACAATATGCAGCCAGTAAAAGCCACATAAAAGCGAACTCAGGGAAAGAAATCAATGAAAATGGGTTTTGGTAAATGACCGTCGCCGGTGCATATATGCAATTGCCAGGGGTACTTGGAGAGTGAACAGCCTGCAGTGTTACACCTGGCGCGTGGTTTATCACTGCAGGGTATTTATTATGAAACTCTATACGGGCAATTATAAACTACGGTATACTAGTAAAACTCATACACAGGGATTCCTCTCCCTGAGTTCGTTTTGCCGTACTTTGGTGCTGTAATCGTAGTTTTCTTCACACATTTGAATATTTAATGAAAATCGAATAAAAAATACGAATTTGTAGTGACTGCGATCCTTTAAGGTTGACTTACTACTTCGCGTAAAAAGTAGTGTTTAGGCTTGTCATACCTACGAAGCACAATTTCGCCTGCCAGTGCACATTCCTGTCAATGTGGCATACACGCACGCGGATATCGAACTTCTGAAATTGAAGCCTGTTGGTTGGTTTATTTTAACTTAAATGTTGGCAGTTTAACGCAATATGTAGGATAATCGCTTAGCCTGTTTTGTAGTGTTTGTCTTTATGCAAAATGTAACGTATATAATTGTCTGCAGTTACCCCCCGCATATTAGGCGCCGCTTGTGTCGTTGTTATGATATTATCAGCAATTGTGTGATTTAGATGGAACCTCTACGGATGTTTCGATCAAATTTGGTGCTGTGCCTCATAGAGGAGAGGAACATGCGAAGATTGAACTTGGTGATGTCACCGTGTTCATCAAAATGAACGTTCTTGGTACGAACTTTATATAAACTACTTTTTCTTGAAGATACGAATATATTGGGTGAATTGCTGACCTGTTTAGCTTACTTCGCAATGACCTTATTCTCATTGCCCAAATAAGTGTCAAATAGAATGTGCTTTGCCTTAAGTCAAATAGAATGTGCTTTGCCCAATTTGCTGGTCAGTATCCTTTCATGGGTCTTCTCAATACGCTAAAAGTGCGTTGGCCCAATGTTACACCTAAAAAAATGAGTACGTTTCCTTCTTAATGCTGAATCTCTTGCAAAGACGGGTCTAACCTTAACATCTTTTTAACCCTTTTAACCCAGTCAAGTCAGTACGACAAAATTTTTCACGCTAATTATGCAAATATGTATTGTTCCATTTGTGCTTGTTAGATCACTGTTTTTAGCGGAGTACGACGGCACTCCGATGCTTCGCGAGGGCGTGAAATTGCTCGGATGCCCGCCTGATCAGAGTGTCATCAGTGAGGCTGCTGATCTTGACAAAATCCACATTGACGATTCCGAGCCGATGGTGGTCGGTGAATAGTTTTGTTCAAGCGATGTATTTGAACATGTAAATACGATACGATGTATTTGTCACTCAATTTTGAGTTTTCCCCATCCTCTTTCCAATATTTGGTGTATCATTGATTATTTGTTCCTTATCAGAGTATTTAACTGATGGTTCGGAAACGCGAAACACCTTCAGGGTGGCTTTCACTTTCCATATGGAAACTCACTGAGAAACTTGCTACAAAAATTGCAGAGCAGGGACAAATTTGAATTAGTACACATATTAGGTGTTAGTGTCATACGTGCATGCGAAGATCTGCACTAATTCAAATTTGTCCCTGATCCTCAATTTTTGTAGCGAGTTTCAAAGTGTGCTTATGTATGGAAAGTGAAAGCCGCCCTGAATGATTTTTGGGGAATATTCGCCCTGTTTCGCGTCTCCGAAAAGCAGTGAAATACTCTATTAAAGGTTTGGTATTTAAGTCCATTGAACAGAACATTTGATTCTGTTATGAACATATCAGAGGCTTACAGCCACTAGTTTCTTTACATTAATTAAACTCCTCACATATCAGAATTCAACAAATTATCGCCTATATTAAAAAATTCCCGGTGATTCTCGACCAGTGCACAAAAAAATAGCTCTTTGACAAATTTTAGTATTTTGTGGCCATGGTATTGGCAAAAACTTACTTATTTTTCATTGAAACATACTTATATTTTCATTGTAATGCTCCTTCTCAAACGATTACTTTACATTACGACCTACAGTAGAGGCAAATCAATAGCAACTTCTGTGGAGTAGTATTACTTCCGTGAAATGATCTTATTTATTAATATCATTTAATCAATACTAAATTTGAATTCTATATGCAATTGATCTCCCACTCGTATGATTTTTTTTTTCTTTCTCCTATTCAAGGTATTCCTCGTAAGGAGCAGAGATGATATACATTTTGTACATTTCAGTTTAGGCACCATTTCACGTACCTTTATTTTTCGAGGGTATTATGTTCTTTTTTTCAGAAACGTGGTGTTAGGTAACGACTGTATGTTTCCCGCCTTGTTGGTGAGAAACTTCCTAGTTCATTCCTATTGAAGGCTCTCTGATAACATATTTGGAATAGGTTTTGTTTTTTGCGTGTTTTGTAAATGTGATTCATTGATCCGAGTAGTAACGTGTTAACGATTTGTTTGACAATCAATTATTGAAACCAAAAACCTCAAACGATACTTGCCTCTCGTAATGAGCCAGATTGACGTTCGTATGTATTGCACTCTGCATGCTTTCGGTGCTGGCTGACTACGCGCGAACTATTGAATCGGAAGAAAATTTGTTTATACTTTGACGTGTTGTTATGCAACTTGTTTTCCGCAACTAACGTCCTTGTCATGTACAGAACTTACCGAATGTTTACTTGATGCTTGTTTTTTTAAACTTGTTACGTAATAAAAATATTTGTGAGATATTCTGCAGTGCGCTCGGAAAGCAAGAGAATTTAAGAATGAATGTTTCTTTTGGGTTTGACATTGTTCTGTTTGCGTGTCGAAAGCGGCTACATACTCTGCCCTTTTTGTTCAAATAGGCCACCCCAATACAGCTGCGGGAAAAAAAACTGTACAACTTTGTGGGAAGCAATACAATTCCACAATTCGGTGTGTGGCCTGTCTCGGCAAGACTTACAAGTACCAAATAGTTTGTAATATGGAGAAGCTAAGTGTGATTGAACTTTTCATTTAAAAAAAGAAATCAAAGCAGTACATAAAGACGTAAAGAACAACAACAAAAGAATGACGGCCAATAAGAACACCGGGCTTCAAACAAAAGACCTATCTGTATGCTGACAAGGGCCCAAATGTTTTTGAAAACTGAAAAGTGTCAGTCCACTTCTATCAATGAAGTGGACTTCTATCAATGAAGTTTAGTATTGGTCACTCCCTCACCAGACGGTCACTCTGCTTTCGGGTCGTGCAATCCTATCCCATTGCTTCATTTTGGTGCCCTAGTATCGATCTATTTCCTTTGGCCGTTGGCCGGAGACAACAAGAGCACCCCTCCAGCCACCACAACAACTTTTGCACATACACACTATTGACGCACACTAGCATTTCTTTCGCACACTCGGCAATAGCTCACCATTTTCTCCTTATGCATATGTAGTAGAGAAAACATATAGTTTATCATTTGGTGTTTTCTTAACCGTTATTTTAATCTTTAAAGAAAAGCGACCACACCTCCAAGTTCTATATTGCAGCTTAACAGTAGCAATTAACAGTCCTTTCGAAGATTTCTTTTATTTGATTGTCTAATATGTCGGATAATGTTGGGGCGCATTCAGCCCTCCTCCATTAAATAAGATTTACAATTTGGATGCGTCAAGTAACTACAATAACGCGCATCACTGAATTTTTTTTATGGATTTTAGTAAGCAATATTTACGCTGATTTCCCGCTAGTATTACTTATCTATACATTCGGGCTTATTGCGTGGCACCTATCAACCGAGTAGAGGTCAGTAGTGGCATGAATGATACGAACAACTCCTCTGGTCCTGCTAGCACCTCTACTCCGCTCTTCCAATAAACTGTCAACTGACCTCAAGTGACGTCACCGGAGATAAACTGCGGTCGAGGATTGTTTATTTGTTTATTGAGCGAGCACGGTTATGTTGTGATCGGAAGCTTTTCACCTAAATGAAAAATAACACTATGGATCATTGGCGTGCGTAGACGAAGAAAATCACATTAAGTTTCTATTTAAGTAAGGGTTGTGGGCTTGATAAGCATCTGCTATCTGCTTTGTTTTCCTAAAAAAGCGACGCATTGTCGAAGCATTTTAGTAAGGAGGTCCCCTGATCGCGACCCCCAGCGGGCCATTTGTCTAAAAAGAACTTGTGCCTCGTTTTTCATGAGCAGATGATATAAAATTCTTCTTCCGTGCCCCGAGCCTCCCCTCACTCAAAAGGGACACTTTTCGCACATCACGCGCTCTAAACACCTCACTCTTATTTCACTTAGTGTTTTGCACCTGCTACATGTGTCCCAGTCACCCTATTCATCCTTGGTTTTCTGGTGCATGTGGACTCATACATTGGGAGAAGTTTCGCGTTAGAACAACCCAAGAATCGCGTTGTATTCGTTATGTCTGATCTGGTGTCATGTGCGTCGTTGGCCCTCGCAGCATATTGGTAGCATGTAGTTAGTAGGTAGGGCCACGACCAATCGCAGTTTCTGTTTAGTTTCCCCTGTTGATTGACGTGAAAAGGTCCTGAATGTCGAGGGCCTTCTTTGCTAACCATAAGCCATTCAGAGAAAGCACTATTAGTGTCTTTGGGGCAACCTCCGGAAACGACTACATACTCCATGCTCAAGGCTCCTAAAAGTATTAAATATAAAAGTTGACGAATCAGCAATCAACGTTATTTACAACCTGCTCAGTTTTATGCAGTAGGCTGGTGCCCTGATTCAATGTGCACTAAAATTTTGCGCGGGTCACAGGCTAGCAGGTTTTCTTACCAGAACAAGTTAATTGAGTGTGTTTTTCTTTTCAAATATATATATTTGGAAAAGGGACCCATGCACAATTTTGTTTTCCATATTTTTCCACTTCTGTTTCCCGGTTTTGGTCGCTTTTGAGAAAAATTGTGGTCACGAGTTGTGCCTGAATAACATTCACCCAGTTTAGAAAACAACGCGCAGTGGAAGACTATAGTTTGGTACCACAGACACCCTAATAGACCGTCCAATCAAATGACTTCTTGAATATTTAAACTTTTTCGCAGCCAGTTGAATACTTTGCAACGAATATTCGTAGCAGCAGGATCGATTTGATAAATATTAACATTTTGGCAAACACTAAGTTATGCCGGCGCTTGCGCTGAAAATGGCGTTTGACTTCGGAGGTTTTGAGCTAATTTCCAGTACAATTTTCCGAACGAAGAGAAAATGTACGTGTCTTTCTTCTAATTTAACCCTCAGCAGAATTCAGTTTATTACGTCGTGTTCATGGTTCATTGCCGCGAATAGTTGTGTCCCAGTAAATGCGGAAACTTCATAAAATATTCTGTTCCCTAATGGAACACTTAAGGACTGCTGTCGTCATATGCCCTCTTGGAGTGCCCAGTAGTTTTATTCTCCAAAAACACGTGCCTTGGCCCCCTAGAGGACTGACCAAACATATTTCGAGTTTCCGCAGAAAAAGCGGGAGAAGTTGTTATGCAAAAGAGAAACTTTCATCATTCATGGTCACGCGAAAAATGCTTGAATTTTACTAAAGTCGCTCAAAAAATTTCAGTTTTACTAACACTGTCACCTACGCGAAATGTAAAATCATTTCATTTGGTTTCAAAATGAAACTTATTAAAACTGTTTCCTGCTAAAAGCAATGTTGAATGGTCCATGTTTCGCCTGAACATAAAACCTTTTGGATCAGTTTCAACGTTATTCGCTGAAAGAAATTTGTGTTGACTCTCTTAAAAACATTCTCAGTTGATTAAATTTTTTTTACCACGAATGCTGATTACAGTTTTGCGGGACATTCGAGTGGCTTAGGTACATTCGTTAAAGGAATGCAGTCACGACATTTTCGCAATTTTTATTTAATTTTCATTAAATATAGGAAGTTATGTGAAAACATTCGATGCCAATACCAATCTAAAGAAAAACAAACTCGGGGAGAGAATTCACTGAGAATGGTAGTTGCTCGACTACAGTAGAGATGCAATTGTCTGGGCAAAGGCTCATTATAATATAATAAATATCCTGCAGTGTTAGACAATTGTGATATACTGTCACTGCAGCTATTCAATCTCGGCCGCAATCCGGGCAATTGTTTTCATTTACGATGTGTTGTTATCCAGTAACTCCCATTCTCAGTGAGTTATCTCCCTGAGTTCGTTTCTCTTTAACTTCATATTGGTACCATATTTTCCTTCACACCTTCCTACATTTAATGAAAATCAAATAAAAAGGATGGATTTATCGTGAGTGCGTTCCTTTAGTGACCAGCTGGCTATATTGTAAAATAATTGAAAGGTAGTAAAGTTTGAAGTTTGTTCCTCGTTTATCTGTTAGATATGTTTGAATTGAACAAGTTGTGTTTCTGTATGATTCTACTTCAAGCGAAACTCGCATCATTAGGTGCGGTGAGATCACTGGTCGGAAGTGAAACAGTAGGTGGAAACACTTATTGTAGTATGTGTCTAATGTCATCGGAACGAAACGTCAACCATAGTCTTTCTATAATTTCTGTATTTTTGACTTTTGATTGTGTAAACCCATTCAGGAAACTTCTAGGCCATTTTACAGAGGTGTTCCTGATGCAGATTTCCGGCCATGTGAATGTTTCTGAAAATTCGTCTTCTTATTTCGAAAATTGCTTCATAAGAAACTTCATTGTCTAAAACCACGGCCACCTAATGTTGTTGTTCACTATCGAAGACCAACAGGTGCAAGCAAAACCACAGTGTTTGCCAGCTTTTGTTTTTCTGATTCTTTTTGATCTGCGAATCTGTTTTGACCAGATACCGTTTTATGTAAACAGAGATAACTTGCACCGTTATTTCTGCTTTAATAATAAATAAGCACAGTTCCGCGACCGCTCAATTTGCACATTCAATCAATATCCTGCCATCACTCAGTTGTTTTTTTGTAAACCGAGAATTTTGTGAGTTGTGCCGAAAGGCGGATCCTATTCTTGTCTCTTTCCCGCTCTTTTCGCATTCATTCATTCACTTGGGAACAAGCTCGGATTTCAACTGTCTAATGAATCGACTCCGAGCTAACCTATAGTAGGAAGGAATAGGCGCCTAATATGTATGTCAAGTGATAACATTTGCCCAATTCTGAAGTCTATTTTGTTGTTCTTCTTTCCGCACGTGACTTCCGACACAACAAGTATTTGGTGTGTGACTTTTCCATTTCTCGCCTCCCATCTGTTTACGTCGGCACTGCTTTTCGACAGTGGTCTTTTCAAAAGTAGCGATGGGAAATTTGCAAAACCCGCGCACTTGTTCCGTACGTGACACATGAACATTTGCCAAGTGAAGAACTATTGTTTGTACACCTACTTAACTTGCTTATACGAGAGTTCACGCAAAAGAAATACACATTCACCAGAGGTCGCACGCAAAAACCCCATACATCTTTCGAACAAGAAAAGGGATGTACACGAACATAATGCTCGCAATGCCGGTCAGTTTCGTGCTTAAATAAGTTAGTTTTAATCAAGACTTGTCGAATAAACTTTTTTTCTTATTGACCCTTGCGCGTTTTAAAATATAGTTATCAGATAGTAAAGAATGCCGTTTGAGTGCATTGTTTGTCGTCCATTTACCCCGATTGTGTGCCTGTAGAGACCGAAAACAACATATTTCCCTTATATCTGATGAGTTAGTAAACAACGTTTGGTGCCCGCTGTCTTTCTGGTAGACTACATAGAGTACAGGGCTTTGCATTCAACCGCGAACTCGCATCCTTGACTCCGCCCTCTTCAGAAAGGGGCCGTTGGTTTGGAGCACAAAAACACGGCCCAATCCATCCTCAGATCAAACGGCCAAATATGATTGGGTTTTTGTTTCCAACTGTTCCTCTCCCGAAATTTTATTAACATTAAAGTGGTGGCTTGGGTAATAACTCTACTCATAAGTCCAGTTTGTTTTGAGTGCGAACGAACGTCTCGAGCACATTATTAGTGACCCGTTTTCCGTTTTTTTTTCAGACGCACTGAAATATGTAATGAGATATAAGCGTAATAAAATATACTCCACAAGTTATGCAGCATCAAAAAATTCAGACGTATGATGAAGAACTCATATAATCTGATTTACGTAAATAAAAAAGCGACCCCTGCTTATTACGTTCGAATGATTGTGTATATAGAAATCATCTGTATTATTTTTAATATCATTAGGAGTTCAATGGAGTGTTTCGCACGGTTATTATTCGCAATCACGTCACGGGTGACTGAGAGGCATATTTAATGCCCGATGTAATGACCATAACATTATGCACCGAAAGTTTTTCGTCGAATCAAATATTGCTTCTTGAGTTCATTTCCAGTTCATTTGCATATGTTCCCAAGATCAGAGCCTATAAAAGCGGTGCACCCGTACCAACACGACAAATTCATATTTTCCGATAACTTTCGGCACTAGGTGACTGCATGAGCCTCGCTTACTGACCTTGCAAGTATTGTGCAGAAAAACTTATCATGAGGCTTTTGCATGGAAAACGATCGTTAAGATAGTTGTGATATACAAGTAATTATGCAAACCTATCACTCCATAATGTATGAGACCTTTGTTTGAGGGTTTTGTGGATGTTTTGCAAAAGATTTCTTGTTTTTAATTTGATAAGGCCACCCTTTGAAATTAATCGCGTGTTTTTTGTTTACATTTTACTTTTCAAAGGGTGAACTCTTCTGCAGGAAATAAATAAATCCGATCACTGATAAGCTTTTATCAAAACAACTTCTTTTTATTTCACAACCGTGTTTTCCCTCAGTTTATTGCACAGTTAGATTTAGATGCAATAGAAGTCTAGGAAGGATAAAAATTAAGTCTTTGCTTGTGTTGCGATTCACTTTGCTCATTAAGGACCAATAATTCATTGAGCTGGGGTGTCCTGTGAAAAGAAAATTCATATTGGAATGAATGCGATGAGCATTTCCTTTGCACTAGTAATACAACTACTGGTACCCAGGTTGCTAAGCATTAAACTTATCAAGAGCTTGGTTGGGGCCCTTCGGTCAGATGATCCGCATGTTTACTTGCTCTCTTCCTAGCTTCTTCTCTTTTAAAGTTCCCTTCTATCTCCAGTCATATGCTTTCAGTTCAAAAGCACAAAACGTGGATTTAATGTTTTTGTTTTTTGTTTGCTCAGTTTTAAGTGATCTGATTAAATAACGCATATATACGCAAGGCGTTGTGTACATTGTGTATTCACTTGAGAAGATCAGAGTTATCACTAATTATTTTGATGATCTGTTCTCTCTTTTGTATACTTATGTGAGGATGAATTTCTTTCACCTTTACTCCCCTATTAGCTTCCTTTGAAGTTCTTCCTTGCATAATGTATCGTTTTTCTGCACATCATACGCAATGCGTACTCATTAGTAGATATTCAATGGTTGCACTTTCAGATTCTTACTCAATCAGACCAATTCAATTGAAAGCAACAAAAATGACCGACTGCAGCGACGCACATGTAAGATCATCATTGTTTTTTTTTATTAATTGGACGGTTCGGGGTAACTTCACGATTGTTCTTTTTTTATCAAGTGTAAAAAAAAGACAAATATGGTCTTAATTTCAAAGCACAAGCTCAAATGCTGGTTTAGATATACTCATTTTTGTCTCAAGTCCCCAACCTTACCGTATAGGCTAGTGTAAAGACCGAGAACTTTAAACAAGATAGTCTTGACTTTCCCTGGGGCGCCTGAGGAAATTGCTTCCATGCAATGGATAATTTCAACTGCATGGACGCAACTGAGGATTGTTATGTCCACAGAGACATTTTGACCACTCATAATACCTTATTGTATGACCCTTGTAGTATGGGAGGATCCCATGAGTTAACGTTATCAACCCAACAAAAAAGGATCAGAGACGTGGATTTGGCTAAACGTGCATCGAAAAAAATGCTTGAAGTTCGTTATTTTGTGTAGAGCAATCTCAGAATTCAGAAATCATGATTAATTACTTTCCACCAAGTGTACATCACAGCCTACTTTCCTGTACAGTAAAATTGTCGAGTTTTGGCATGGAAGTTTGGCTCGAAAATATGTTTGTCAGCTTTTGCGTGTGTGTCTATGTTCATACGGGATTGTTTTGCCCAAGTGCCTCGGGTGAAAGTGGGCGTGTATGTGTCCTTTTGGCCGTCAACAACGCCAGAATCCATCTAAATGTGTCTGAATAAACCACACTCAGTCTTCCGCCTATAAGGTCAGTGTACACGTAGGACGTGTGCACGCCATCATCGTATACCATTACATTTCCTATTTGCGCATTTTGCGTTATTTTGCCTAAAGGCATATAAAGAAGCCCTAAATACGTCTGTTGACGTCTAACTTCGTCAAAAAGACTGTTTTGCACCATTGTCTGTATAAGCAGTCGGGCTGGCGTACCGCGATCGTCTCCGTAGTTATTCACCAACAATGTATAGCCCAATTGATTCATTACCGGTAGGTGTTGTCTTATACATGTTTTACTGGAAAATAAGGTGCTTAAGTAAGTATTCACGGAGATGCCAACTAATATTTGAACGATTCTAGATGTTGGCTGTGCAAACCCAGCACTGTGGTGTAATGCACGTGTATGTGCAGGGAAACCTGGAGGAGAGACAAGGAAAGACAATCATTCTCACAGTTCATGACGTTGGAACTAACCGTACGTTTGAATGTCCTTGCCCTTAAAAAAAGTAAATTCCTCTTGATAGATACAGATTGCGTGTTGAGCGCAACTTCGACCTTTTCGTTACGCGCTTTTCATTGTCTGTTGACTTACTCTGTTCACTCACGTGCTACTGTGTTGTTGTTTCTTGAGAAAAGACTGACGAAGTAAATAGTGGTCCTAAGCTCCGTACTTATTTACAGCTATGAGAAGTAGTAGTTATGTTAAGTTTTGAGAAAATGCATAGGATATGTACATTCCGCATCCACTGAATTAACAGTTCATTTTTTTTCGATTCCTTGCCAATCAGATGTTTAGTTTCCACTAGTGGAAGCAGAAGGACCAAATTACATATATGACGTGATACTCGGCTCTTTGTTAGAAATTAGCGTTATCACCAGTACAGGTATAGATAACTAAGACGGTTAAATGTGCATTGTGCTTTCAAAATTATTCTGAAGACATCTGCCAAATCGACCGCAAAAAAACAAGCACATTGGCCCAAACAAGCGCAAGTGAAAATGGAATTGCGAAATAGGGCCTCCTGCTTCCTGCCAGTCAGACCGCGAATATGAAAAACACCTCGAATATATATAAGCAATGGAAATGAACAACAATTATTTTACGAAATTCCCGAAAACAATATCATGTTTCCCGTACACTACATATAAAGTTGCTTAGATAATTCAATATATGCGCCAAAGGACGATTGCCATTAAAGAAAGAAGATTTGAGTAACTATATTTATGTTACCATTTAAGTTACCATTTATCTTGATACACTAAGTGCAGATTTTTGTAAGAAAAAGAGCGATTGAGAAGCCCTTATTGTTTTTGATAATCAACCGATTTTCAGACAAGTCGTTCATCCGGTTCGTTAACCATCCGTCAATGGCTGACGTGAAGGCCAAATCAATCTTCCTTCACGTTTGTGTTCCTGGACAAGAGGACAATGCTGCCGACTACATTGGAGAGTAAGCATTGATGCTACATTACTCTGCAGTTCTGAAGGATCTCAAAGGGATTTTTTGAAAAATTTAGAGCCTATTTCGATATCCTCTCTAAATTAAAAAAAAAAATTTAATTTAGAGAGGATATCGCCTTCTTCTGTCTAATGTAATGTCTTGAATTTTGGGACGATGTGTGTGTCAAATCTTATCTAACAATAATTAATTAAACTTCAGCTTCCCCACTCTGGCGATGATTGGCGAGGACCTTGTCTGCGTTCTCGACAAACTTGATATCAAGTCTTGCATTGCTTTCGGAGAAGGTGCAGGCGCCAATATCATCTGCCGCTTTGCTGTAGGTTTCAAGCTGAATCTTCATAAATGTTGAATTTTGATGATCATATCCAACTACATTTGTTGATCGTTGATCTCATAATGATATTACTGTCGGTGCCTTGCTAGGAGTGAAAAAAATAACATGATTGCCTAACGAAATGTGTTAGAATGAAATTGTCAAGAAATACATAATCATTAACCCACGGGAAAAAAATGACAAGGCAATGTCACGTTTTGCATTCACTTATTCAACTGGGCTTTCATTTGAAGATGGAGTTCCCGAACCGTATCATGGCTGTGATCCTCGTTCACTGCACCTCCACTACTGCTGGAATCATCGAATACTGCAAAGACAAGGTAGGTAATCAATCATCTTGCTAGCTCAGTCAGTCATTAGTCCTTCTGGTAAGGGGACTTTATAGCCGATTTGGCTAATGTTGCCGATCACACAAGTTTTTTTTTATCAATAAACCTTTATGAGTTCCATTCCTCTTATATGCTCGTGTCTTTCAATGCTGTACCGACATATGGCGAGGTTTTGTTGGACACTGGTACTAACAAAAAGTATTTGTTCGGTCTTACATATCAGTCACAATCCTTTTGTCTGTTCTTCTATTAGTCCTTCTAGATCATGAACCTCCGATTGGAAAGTGGCGTCATGTCTGACGGTGCATGGGAATATCTCGCAGTGCACAAATTTGGATCTGTAAGTTTAGCTTTTTTTCCTTCGCTTACTAATAGTAAGCGGTAGATAAATGTATAGAATAGTTCAAGCTGTCATTTCGTTATGTCTGCGTTTCGATAATCTTTCGAGAGTCTTTTACTTGTCACTTACTATGGATAATTGAGTTTGATTTAAATGTGAATTACTAATTGAACTGCTTTTCTGCGTTCGGCTTCATCTTCAGGAGGTGAGTTAACTTAGTGAAGAGCATGTTGGCGTAAAACCCTCCCACTTGGCAAAACTGCACATGGTAGTTTGTGGTAGTGGTGTGTTTTGCTGGACCCCTCGACTATGTTTACTGGATATGCAGCCCTTACTTACCAGTCATTATAGCTAATTCAACAATCAACCAAGCCGTTCCATCCCGCGAGAACCTTGCATCATCAGTAGCTGGGATTTCCCTAACATATCAGTTTATCTAACAGCGAGTTCACCAATGCATTATGCAATACAATTGGAATTGTGGTGCCCTATATGTCACCTGATTACACCTGTGCAGTTGACTTTTATGTTACGTGTTATGTGTTTGATTTCAATATCCTGTTCTGCCACTCGTTACGTTTGTCTCAGTTTCGACATTCGGGTTTCCCTACTTTCGGGAAGATGGCAAAAAAAGGTTCAAAGCGTAACATGCTAAATGCGCATCTCTCAAACAAAACGGAATTCCCCCGCCATCGTATTGTCAACTTGTTGTTTATGAATAGTTGATCAAAATGGTTGAGATTAGTGTATGCGGTATTCTTCTAAATGACGGTTTAGTCAGTTTCATCGAACATGTCGTGCAGTGTATTGTACATGTGTAGTAAAACCTTTCTCAGGTGTTGGGAAAACACCCAAGCACGAATTCTCCCCCCCCCCCCCCTCGCTCCCTCCCCACCTCCCGAAAATATTCTTCTTAATGACTCTCTTCCTGTTAAATCCCTGCCTCTTTCCCTATGCCTATGAAGGTGGCGGCTCATATTAACAATTTCCAAAGACCATCATTTTGGAAACACTTTTTTTATGATAAAAAATAAATAAGAGGAAGATCCATATATAACGCACTCTAGAAAGATGGGCTTTCCTCACAAAACAATTTTTCTTTGGATACCAATCCTCGCAATTAATTTTTCCATTTAGAGCGAAAAGAAGGACAAGCAGTCGTACATCGATGAGCTGAAAAGCAACCTGAACCCCCGCAATCTGAGCAAGTATCTGTTTTCGTTCTCGAAGAGAACCGATCTCTCGTCTGCTATTGGAACCAAGCTGGACAAGTGTGTTCCTTCTTTAATTAGTGCTTATGTGAGACACCTTGTCTGCACGGGGCTTGAATAGCGCATCTAAGCTACACGAGTATTTGGTTCGTCAACTACTATACGCCGACGTTTCTACTAGTAAAATGGATTATTTTTGTAAAACACGAATAACTTAGTTATTCAGTGGAAACAAACTTTAAATTATTTTAGCGTCGACGCGCTTCTGGTCTCGGGTGGAAAGGCTACCCATCTGCACACCGTGTACAACACTCACAAGAGTATGAACAGAAAGAAGACCACGCTTCTGGTGGTTGACAATGTGTGCGATGTTATGGCCGAGGCGGTGGGTATTGTTTATTCTATTTACAATTAGAACACTAGTGATTATTGTTTCAGTTTGGCAAAATTCTAGAAAAAAAATTTCCGGCACTTGCAAGCCAAGATACCTTAGATGTTTGTGCGGCACAAGTATTTTTATATAGCATCGCTTGTTTGACAAATGATTACTGGTTCATATTTACAGCCGGATAACCTTGCTCGCTCTCTGATTCTGCTCTGTAAGGGATGTGGTGTGCTCAGTGGAGTGGCTATTCCTGGAATGGAACGTCAGCGTACACTCTCCAGGTACATATACCCTATAATTAGCTGTGTTAGTAGCAAAATATATGTCTTGGACCAGGATTGCTTCGCAGTTGTCTTGGTTTGCGAACTTGAAATTGAAAAAAACAAGCCAATAGTAATCCAACTGTTCCCATCATATTATGCACGGCACATTGTGCATACTGATTTGCTAAGTCTTGCGGTTGTGTCTGGTCGAAAGTTGCTGCTTAATCTTTGTTACCGCTTGTCAATGGTTCCTGCATGTACTCTATAAAGAGTCCAAGTGCTCTGTGAGTTGGCACGCTCTGGACATGTACATAAGTGGTGTTCAATCAAATAACAGAGTATATTAGCCTAACGCTCCAACGCATGAAACCACTTTTATACCAAGTATTCGCACCTATCACATAATCGGTAGATTTTCTATACTAACATCGAAAACATGCCTAAACAACAGACATTTTGTAAGTGCTCACCTATTGTAAGAACATATGAGCGTTGATGCCGTAAATATCTTGCGTGATCAACTGATATAGTTGATATATGTGTAAATTGACTGTTGTACCGCTGTTGTCTCGGCATGTTGCTGGCCACTTTCGGAACGGATCTGAAATCTTTTATCTTCTCAGTTACAGCTCAATGGAGGAAGCCGACCGCCCGAGACGTCTGTCAGTCACGCAGCCACAGCCTCCCGTGCTCCATGCGCAGTAAGAGGCTAACCTTCAACCTGAACCTCGATAGTTTAATTATGACCGGTGTGACCGGTTCTTGTGACCCAAATTACCTTTACATGTGTTGAACTTGTTAGCAAAAATCATTGTCCGTTATTATTAGCTAGAAATATTACAAAAAGTTGAAACAAAAATAAACAAAAAAAAATCTTGATGTAGCCCGCATGGTATTCCGTCACCACCTCGTTTCTAAGATGCAATTATTCTAATTTAGTATGGGTTACATTCTCCAGCTTTTGTTTTTGTAACAATCCAAAAACTGGCATTGTTTTTTGATGTCTGATTCGTATATTTGTAAGATTCGTTTTTAAGCTTCTATGGTTTTCTGTGCATTGTGTATATTTGAGAGGCTGATAAACCGAACATAAAACAGATTTCCTCTCAAAAATGTGCATGTTTCTTAACGTGGTTCGTTGTGCAAGTTTTTTGTTTGGTAGCTTTACCTTATCTCTTTATTATTAGTGCATTTTGTTTTTATTCTTACTCTATGACCCTGATTGCTGTTTGATTTTGTTTTACCTACGTCTGCCTGAATAATGGTCTTATGTGGATTCTGCTTTTAAATACTGCATTTTTTGTAATAAACAATACTTTGTCCTTAGAAAAATCTCCCATTCCAGAATTAAGTGAACGTTGTGTATGCTCAATAAAAATGTAAAAAACGTGTTCCTTTACATGATGACCTTTTACGTTTCATTAGCTATTATGTGAGCTTGGCATCCAAGAACATATCCTACGAGAACACTACATACATATGTCTTTGGCTACACATATGATATCAGTTTTAAGGAGGCCTTGTCTACATATCAGAGAAGATGCCAATCATAGTTATGCTGACGGCGTTTAGGTGCTGCATGATATATATATTACCTACATGGATACCTGTCAATGTATAGATATAATAAATTGATACTGAAGTTTCTTAAAAAGCTGGATTTTTCCGCCGCTTGCTCATTTTCAATTTTTTTAAATTGTGTTTCCATGCACGCGATATGACGGAAATAACTCACACAGTTCCTTACACTTGAACTCTAAAGAGCTAATAACCAGGTATGTGTTCAATGCTTTTAATCACAAAGGATAGTTCATTAGAATAATTTTTATTTATTCTTGCCCAGTTCACAACCATTCAACTAGAAACAATTAAGCTAACTGTGTAGTCGACCGGGTGATTATTCTTTACAAATTACTGCTTTTAAGTTTCAAACAGAGTATCATTTGGACTGTGGATTATTTATTTGTCGCTTGAACTTGTTTGACATCTCTCAGTCTTTAGCTGTTTTGGTAAGAACCAGTAGTAAGAAATCATTAGCATTTACTTTTATGCATAGTGTAAAAATCATTAGCAAGAAATCATTGGCATTTACTTTTATGTATTTGTTATTGGACGGAAAATGGTTGCACGTATTGTTTTCGATCTCTGGTGGTACGGGTCCTGTTCCCTGTTGTAATTTTCTCTACGACCTCGCTTAGCTATAAAACAGTTTCTAAAAATTATGAGCTTATTTTTTTTTTTTCATTTTTTTTTTTTGAAATGTTTTATCCTGCTTCGTATATATTCACGCACAGTGATATATGTCTTTGCTTACGAGATAATGATAATATTGCTGCATATTAATGAAAAATTTAAATTCAGTGTTTTGAAGATTGAGTCATTGGAAATGGAATTCCGAAATATGACAGACAAAGAGTTTAAGCCGGATAGCTTTCAAGAACTTATTCCCATTCACTTTATCAACATTATTTTGGGAGCCACATGCGCGTTTATTAATATCATATTGATTATGATGTTGGTAGGTTACAAGTCTCTGCGGCACAACTACAGGGTACGTTTGACTTTATGTTGTCTCAGATGAATTAGGTGGACAGTTTGAGAAACCGCTTAAAGCTTTAGGCATGGACATGACTTTGCATTCCGTTTCAATAGAACGATTGGATATCATGGACAGTGAATCGCAGTAGCTAATTAGGTCACATCCATTACAGATGCATCTGGTTCTTGCAGTGGGTGACTTTTGCAACTGTCTGGCGATCATGCTTCTTGGGACTACTCGTTATGAAATTTATATGGTTGCTCTCGAGAAAAGAGTCGTGCCAGTTGAGGTATATAAGATATAATATATATGCACTTGGAGAGGTGTCGAACACTTGCAAACACTTTTACGGAAAAACAAACAAATTCATAAAAAAAATCTGTTAAGAAAGACGTTTGCAGACATCGTGGAGCTGTGCAATTCAGCCGAATATGTGGTTGCGCCTCATAGGAAACCTGTTACCTCCATTTGTGCAATTTTTACTCGGCTTGGAAAAGTATCTTGGTGTTATGTGCCCTATTTGGTTCAAATCGCATGAGAGTAAAAGGTTTGGTTTAGTTTGTTCGTCGTTTAGTCGCACTTCATGAAAATGTTCTTATTGGAATTAATTGTTGTCATTACTGAAACAACTATCACATTATTCATGTGTTTGTAACTAGTCGTTTTAGACAAAATATGATGCTGGTTTCTTCATTGACATTCACGATCTTCTGGATGACAGTGGCCTTTGCAATCGCTTATATCAATCAAACAGATGGTCTTGTGAAATACAATTGTGGCCGTAAGGCCACTTACACTGACGCATTTGCCAGCTTTATGTATGCAAACATATTCGTGGGATATTTCACTGGGTTTATTCTTACAGCCATCGCTTTTGGAATCCTATTGCCAAGCCTGAGAGCCGAAGGGTAGGCTGTCGCAGTTTTTTGTTATTCTGAGCCCAGCAAAATCAAACTCAGAGTGGGAAAGTAAACTTTAGGCAGTATGTTTCTTCACTCGCCAGGAGGTTTCGCACCAATGTTAACCTGACGCTTATTGTGTGTTTTTCATCCACAATACTTGTCGCCCTTCCGAATATCATATCCTTTCTTGATGCGCTAGTTGTGAAGGTAATCGCCTTACAATACCTATTTAACCGGAGCTGAAATCTAGCGTTTCACAAAATTAGTTTGAATGTTATTTTTCTTGCAGGTCGATAACGCGTTCAGTGAACAAACTAATTGGGCCGCCGCATTCAATTCAGCAATGAATATTTTTGTGTATACTGCAGTGAGCCGGGAGTTCAGGTATGCCATACATACTGTGCACATGATTTCGCAATATACCTATTGGTTGCATGATTTATATCCGAATAAATATGTTCTTTCTGTCCATGGTTCTACTTTCAGGTCGCATGTATTCTATACAGTCTCACTTGGTCGGTGCAGAGGAGCTCAACTCCCCGGAACAACAACTCCTGGAATTAAGCCCTTCACAGTTCAACATTCGGTAGAGCGAAGAGTGTCGTTCGTTCCAGCCAGAGTATACCGAGGCCTCGTCAGTAACAAATGACTAAATGAACACAAAGTCGTTAAGAAGTAAACGTGGAGTTGTGTAATAATTAATAAATCTGAAGTAAATTGTGTTTTTCAATATATAGAAGTCACATAAAAGTTAAGGTGTACAAATTTGTTTCAGATTTTTGAAACTCATTGATCGAAAAATGTGATAAAATTCGCAACGCTTTATTCTTATTCTTTATTCTTTATTCAATATTTTTATTCCAGTTTTCTGATCTTCCTTCTTTTCACAGCTGTGGCAGTTATATATTCGACTATCTCCAAACTCGTGCAAAAAATAAATGGCCGTTGTTTTTATCACACATAATTGACATTGTTGCTGATTATGATGCGAATAATTTTCATTTAGGCACTGCACCAAATACAGCATGTTAAACTCGAATAAAATCGGTGACATAAGTTAGTACTAATTGCTTCTCGTTGTTGACTGACATTCTGTGCGGAATTCACTTCACCATGGTAACCAAATGCAGATATTTGGCTAGCGACGCTTTTTCAAGCTTACCGCCTCATAACATCACAGTGTCCCTTTGATTTACATTCTTTGTCATCTAAAGTTTGTTCATTCTCCCGTATTGTGTTCTCCGGAATATTTGGATTTTTTATTCCATTAATATACTAACGTGTATGTTTTACGCACGTTCTGTACTTGGTCAAATAAAATACGATTGCAATTGTCCCATTCAGCATGGAGCTTCGAAACAGGGGCGATAGCGTTTTGGAAGAGTTGGATGCGGAAGCTCGCGCAAACATGGAAGGTTTCTCGCAAGAAAAGACAAATGGAGAAGTAAGTTTTAACGTTAACTGCGCGCCATCGTGATCACTGACTCCAACGGATACTCATAAAAATACGTTTGCACAGATTGAAAGAAGCGGTTATTGGTTGAAAATCTGGTCCAAAGGATCAGTCTCGTAACTTTCATGGCGAATTATTTTGGTTTACAAACAATTGCTTACAATTGAGGAATCTTAAACCGGAATAACAATATAACTCGTTTCCTTATATGTAGGCGGAGCAGATTGTCGCATTGCACGAAGATACACCAAAAGACCATGTTTCAAATGCATCAGCTGGGAATGAAAGGTGAGAAAGTTGATTTCTTGTTTTGCATTTTTATGTAAAAGAAAATAAATCATATTTCTTTAGCGATCGTGTTTCCGAGAGCTCTGCCCCTCCGCCAGACCCAGACGCTGGAAGTGCGTCCACACAAATGGCTCTTCCCACTGTAGAAGAGGTGATCAATCAAAAGGGAAAGAAGAGCACTGTTATCTCCGATGTGTTCATTCAACAGCAAAGTCAGCTTATTGTTATTTAGTTTTTGGACATTTTCAAAATTATCATGCTACTATTTTCAAGAAATATCTTGCAAAATGCCATTGAAAACAGTTTTCCAGAGAGTTTTCGGAGAGCCAAACGAGAACAATTTGAGAGTATGATGGCTCCAACAGTGGTCCGTCCAATAGCTGGAAAACTGAGAGCAGCACATGCAGCTTATTCACTGCAGTCGTCATTTCATAATATATCTCTCATACTACAAGGTAGGGTTTACTTTGCGTAAGCCGGCTTACGTATTGAGGAGCACCCTTGTGTCCAATAATGATCGATTGTTTAAGTTTCACAGAGTATTTTCGATGAACTGGTACTGTTCGCACTATATCATGGTTTTCGGTACTATAAATGTCTTTATAATACTTAAGAAAAGAGTCCAAAAGTGGTTCTTACTTTTAGGTTTTCTATCTGGTCTTACAACAGCGCACACAGTGTTTGCTTTCAACTTTGCTGATGAGGTGATTTTATGATGATTCCTTGAATAATATGCATATAACACTAAAACAGTGGAACATTTGATTTCCCTCATTAAATATAGTATTCTTTACTTTAGGAGTTGTTACTGAAAGGATACCGATGGATGTCACTCCCCGTTCACGCTACATTCTATGTCTGTTTTCTACTTGGAACTGTTTCCGCATTTGATAGGTAAGTTTCTTCCAATGCCTTTCTGGTATTTATTTGCGCTACAATTTGCTCTAATAATTGGGTTTTATACTAGTAGTAATGACTAGTTGTAAGTCATCTGCAAGACACGTATATCCATGAAACCATAGATGAGTGAATTAGTTGTAGTTTAGTCCCATCGATTGTAGCCTATTTAATAATGTTGTTCACTTCCACTGTTTCGTTGTTGTTTTAATAAATAATAGTGCATCACTCACCATCAGACTTGAACAACGCGGCGTTGGGTGGGAAGGTGTGAAACGGCTGCTGCAGTTACGACAGGGAGCGCTAGGATTGTGCACATGGCTTCTAGGTGCTACCCTGTCAATACTAACCATTCGCTTCGATGAGGATCTTGCTCTTGCGACGGTGTGTGCTTTTTTTTAGTATTCAGATCAAAATGTAAATTAAGCAAATGTGCATGCTGCTAAAAAATCATGTAGACAAACAACATATATTCATTATGCGAAAGAGGCAGGGGACATAGGTGCTACTATCAAGATGTTAATATATCTTTAGATCGATGCTGCGTCCCGCATCACCTCAAAACACCTCCTATTTTGGCGTGCGCTTTCGCTTGGACGATCGTTATGTGCTTTGGTGGCCTGGTTACTTCTTGCCATGCAACCGAATTCAAATGAACTGAGAGAAAAATTATATGGATACACTTTACCAGAAGAACAAAGAACTGATTAAATGAATAAAGATGAAGAAAGTTTCATTTTAGTGCATCCATTCATTCATTTGCAGAAAACAAGAAAACAGATTCGGGTTATCCATATGCATTCAATGAGGCCCAGTGTTTCTTCGCACTACATCTTAATTGCAGAAATTATCTCAACACTACCATGATTATTTTTGCACGTGTTCCACAGTAGAAAAAAAAACATAATTATAAGTTATAATACAATAGATATAGAATAATAGGAAAAGTGAACGAAAAACGTTATAATTGAATAAGGTTAGATAGTAGGGTACCTCGTTTCGATCCCTAAGGATTTATGCCACCGGGTCGAGTTCACAGTGCATGAGTTACTGTGGAGAAAACTGCTTAAAACAACCTTGTGTCAAAGTCACGTAGCGAAAATGGGGGGGGGGGGGGGGGGGGGGGGGGGGGGGGGTCATAAACTTTGTCATGAACAAAAATAGTGCAAATTGTTATTATTTTTCTGCGGTTCTGAAAGAGGCAACGCTCACAACACATTGCCGAATTGCGTAATGATGTCGTTTCAATGGGACATAGATTGATGACAGTTTTCAAATAAATGGCTTGCGGCTGAGACCACTCATTTCAGCAAAATGTCCCCGGAATGGAAAGACATTTAGCCGAATTACTGCACTATCACTTCTCCTTTGCTTTTTATAATATATATTTTTTTTTATAAAAAAAAACAATGCATTTCTTTCAGATGTTCTTTCGTGACTCTAGTATGTGTATTATAACATCTCATTTATGTATTTTATTATTTCGCCGATGGCAACCTATAATTATTTCGAAATATTATGTTTAGCAAAAAAACTTTAAATATTCACACAGAACATGCACACCGTTCGACGTCTGTCAACTGCAATGTATAATCGGGTAAGTTGCATATTGTTCTTATATGCATATGTGGAACACGTAGAGAGACACACAGACGTACGCACACGCACACACACACACATAGTGAGCATTAAGTTTTTCTCTAAATTTTCTATAATACCATCATTTTGATATTGCTTGCACGATTGCGGCTTTGGTTGATGTTGCAGTGTTTTATTTTGACTGCTGAGCTGCGAAACGCAGGTTCAGCTGGGTCGTTATGCTTGAAGTAAAGCAAAGCAAGTGAAGGTCGCATAAAATTCAAGTCATAGAACAAACAAAACAAACAAAAAAACTATACACTGACCAGTGTTAGACAAAGCGTATCAGTCCACACACAAGTCAGCCTAGTCTGAATATAGCCAAATTAGTTGTGAGCGTGGCAACGAAGACTGTGCTGCAATATGGAATAAATTTGTAACCATGTGTAGATTGGTGATTTCCAGCCAGTTTCCACAAAACGCAATCGCACGTTTTATTATTGTTATAAAGCATGCACCCTGAAATCACGCACATTCCATTCATATGGTCCATATTTATAACTTTGCAATTACTTACAATTAAGAATTCAGAAGTTGAACCTATTTTATGTGTATTAGGGTTGCCTGTCTTCCTTCTTTGACAATTAGCATTTAAATTGAACGAAAACATCCAACGGGCTCCTACTAATAACAAATACACTAGGCGTAGGAACTCCTCTACATAAACACAACAAGGTGTTGTCACTTACATATGTATTCGCCAAATTTCCAGACGGCTTACATGGCCGTTGTTTTCGTTGTTTTCTGTTTTTCTTTTAATTTTTAACTACTAATTTATTACCGACAAGTTATTCCTGATCTATTCCATACAACCGATATGTGTACTCCAAAAGTCTTGACAACAATTAGGTTTGCGAACACTGTTAGGCTTACCACAATTAGGCTTGGCACCAACAGCCCTGGGCGTTTATTATCTAAAAGAGGCAGTGTTCGCAAGCCACACGAGCAATAGGGCCCACAACTTTATACTGTTTGGTTACACATAGTCTCATTTCAACACAAAGGAACACATTTAATTAGGTGAATGATCTTTCGTAAATGAATTTCCAAAATACTCTCTTTAGATGCACATTCCACGGGAAAAAGGCTTGGCACCAACAGCCCTGGGTGTTTATCCTCGAAGCCGAGAGTTGCCGTCGCCAGTGTGTTGCTTCAGAATAATGCACATTCGAGTACGCTTGTTTTATCTACAATATGCTTTATTGACTAAATGACACAAGCATAGTCAAATCAATAAAATGTCACGTGTACTCTAAAATACACAAAACCAAAAATTTCGAGCTGCAATAATTTATCCGATCTTGATTCTTTTTTAGTCAGGAGCATTATGGATTGCCTACTGTGAAATGCTGTGGGTCACGAGTCAGATGTCTTTTTGGGCGGCACAAACTGTAACTGGTGAGGTTTTCTTTATTTGGTTACGAATTTTTTTTAGCTATTCAACGATAACTAGCTACTCTCGTTTCCGTTACTTATTGCATAAATAAACCAATGAATGCCAATGAACCGTAAGAGTTATTCAAATTTAGGCGGATGGAATATGGCGGCACTGTGCCTCGGATTTCTATCTGTTATTATTCAAATAATATTTATTGTCTACTTGATAAAAGGTTGGTTAACTTGAATTATATTTTTCTCAAACGTTAGCTTTTCCGTAGAAACAAAATATTTTATATTACAGTTTTTATAATATCTTGTAGCTAATACTATCCAATAAAAGATTTACGCAGGTATACGACATTTTCGACTCTCCTTGTTGAATATTTACATGTTCGGCTTAACAGTGAGGATATTGGTATTTATAACCATGCTGATTATTCTACTGTTTATCGCAATGATCGATAGCAAAGGAAGTAGGTGTTTTTTTTCATTTTAGAACTTGTATGTTCCAATAAAATCCGCGGTGTAACAGCTTTCTCATACATAACCTTTGCTTTAGATTCGTCTTTAAAGGCTCTTCGAAGATTTATTTGGCTGAAAATAATGTTCCTCACTTTATGGATTGGACTAAAGCTATTTGCTCTCATTTCGATAAGAAGGTAGGCTTTATTTTATGATTGCATTATTTATTGTAAAGATCTAATACATCAGGCATTTTTCTCTGCGTATGTATGATTAAACGATTTGAAAAAATTCAGATGTCACAACTATATTAAATTGACGAAGGATTTCTTCCGCACACCGGACGCACAACGTTGCACTCAACCAAAGGTTACATTCTTCATTTGTTGGAATTGTAGCATTGACTATAATTTTCTACTTTATGCTCACCTTGTTGTTGTTTTTTTCAAATGCTGGAGTAGTTTTTTTTTGTTTCAAATGTTGGAGTAGGAAGTATCTAAAAGAAAAATACGGTTACTAAGGCTATGATTCGAAGCTGTTTCGAAGTTCCAATACACAATAAATAGTCTTCATTCTAGGTTGTAATGACTGAGTCAGGATCACATCGAAGAGAGTACATGCCGAGGATCCTTGTGCCTCCTCAGTCAAAAGAAGAGCAAACCGAAACTCCTTATTTCACAGAGGCTGTAAATGGGGTAAATGAGGCGGAAGAGATGTCAACCGATGAATATTAATCGCTTTTATTATCATGCTTTAGGTTTTCATTGTTCATGAAATATGTGTGTTGTTACACGTTCACTAATTTATTTTGTTCTTGTGGAACTAACGTTTATGTTCGAATTGGCGAATAAATATATCAGTGTTTTGTTTAACACCAGAAGGAAATAATTAACGCAAAATCTATGTTGTTAGTTAAAAATACGAATTTGACTTCGTGCCATTAAATGGACCATTAAATATACGTTGAAGATTTATATATAATAATAGCATACTATTTATTAAGTGCGCAAAAAAATGTATAACCACGGTTTGTCATTGAACAGAACACAGAAAGTGAACAAAATATACAATAATACGTACATGAAGTTATCAACATGTGTCCCGGTGCTCTTGTCAAATTGTTGATGTATATATTCTTGGAGTGATGTGTGTGTAATTATCGATGCAAGAATCTGAAGTGCACTTTTAATGAAATCTGAGAAGCTTAAACATTTTTAGGACTGTGTGAAGTGTGAAGGTTGGGCGTTTAGGAGAAAGAGCTCCAGAATAGAGGCGCTATGACATTTAAATTCAATGGCAATCAGCCTTTTTGCCAAAACATTTTAGCTATGTTTTGCTCTGGACCATGTTACGCATATGCTGACTAACTATAGAGGGCATAGCATGCATTTCGGAAAGTTTAGCATGCACTTTGAAATTTGATTTCTTTCCATGAATATCTATTTCAGTCTCCTACTAAATTGCAACAGTTACATTAGTTTTCACTTGGTTTCTCGGATAAGGTGTTAGTTGCAAGTAATAATGGTTCGTTTGAAATGCAAAATTCTTTTCGCGGCCCGTGACATTCCCAGTGACGAATGAGCCAAGCAGTTGCTACTTGCAAATCCTGCCACAGAGCCACATACTCAATCAAGTCGGTATAGATCCACAGGTCAAACGCTCATCTTAATGCTAACAAGCTACTAATTTTAGTTTCTGCGTTATTAGAATTTTTGGAAAATATATTGTATTGATTTATAAAATAATACGTCAATCTCACGCAGTCAATACGTTGCTAATTTCACAGGTGAAAAAATATATAAGTTTCTTGTCAAATGATGATTGTTTTTTTTTGCTGAAAACTGTACAAAGTGACGAGGGATTGAGAAGAACAACATTTTATGTTTTGATAAATGTTTAATGTGGCTGATTACGAACACATTTTCGTTAGTTCACTTTTTCATGTATAGCTTGCCTTCTCGTTGGAAGTCTACTAGAGTTCCATACTTTGCAGTCATATTCTAGGTAGTCCTGTTCATTTTATTTGCATTTTGTTGATTCAATTTGTAAAGCAATTTGTTCTATACTGCTAGTTAGCGATGTAACTGTTTTCTTCTATAATTGCTTAGCGATATTCTATGAATTCGCCGCGACATTGTGCTGTTGTCTGTTGTATTTTGAATAAGTTTCCGCATTATTTTATTTTAATGTATGTATGAGTTTCGTGCAATGCAATGAGTTCGGACAACTTTACGCCGCCTCCTGCTCCTTGCGAAGGATTTTTGTGCTACTATGAAGGTAAAACAAGCTTCGCCAAATAATATCTTTAGAAGAATACCATTTGCAGATGCATTTTTGTTTAGATAACAGAACTATCTATGCTTACTTGGCGACGGACAAAGTAACCGAGAAAAAAAAACTTAAAAAAAAATATATAACTTTCAGCCGGTGATAACTATCTTTCCTCTTCCGTTGTATGGAAACTCATCATTGCTGTATCGATCATTAGTGCGATTTGTTTTCTGATTGCGTTGATATTTTGCATAACAAACTGTCGTCGCAAAACACGGACGGGACAAGCAAAGGACAGGTGAGCGCATGATTTTCCTTTATTAGTACTTCCTTGCATTTTGTTGTGTGATCCATGTAGATAAAAAATGTTACGGAGCACAATAACATAGCACAACACTATGGTCACTTCACTCTAATTTCGTACACTATCGTAGAATGGCATCCTATGGAAGTGTAGTAAAAAGCGTTGTTTTGGCCAATTTTAATCAGTGAGGTCCACTTCGGTAGGGCAATGAGTGGTTTGCTTTTTTTGGACAGAATTTCCTCTGCAAAAAGAGAAGAAAGGAATAGCAGAGAGAATTGTGGTCGGTCAGTTCAAAACATTGCTACACTAATTAAACATGCAAAACCACGTCAAGTTTGCTAATACTCTGCACTTGTGTAAATAATCATACATAGCATAGTGTGCCTTAGTGACTGTAGGCTATTTTCAATCACTAAACATTCCAGACAACCGGTATTGAAGTCAATTCCGCCTCCTCCGCCAGTAAGACACAGTCCAGCATCAGAAAAGGTGGCTCCGTTTGCCGTACCAGAAGAAATATAGATTCTTTCTTCTGTAGCGTTTTGAGAAACACTGCATATTTATTTCCGAAACATTGTGTAGTCGTCCAAACAAACTAAACAATAAATTCACCGCATTATTTTATTATGTTACCAACACGAATTCCAGTGCAGTACTTTAAAATTGTTTCTTTCAATGTTTACGCCACTTTTTCTGTGCCAATTTGCCGATATTACGAGTAATAACGAGTGTTGTGTTTTTAGATGAGACATTTATTAAGTTTGCCTTTTTATGAATATGAATCAAGTATTTAGTATTTCCTTGAAACAGTAAAAAAAAAGGATTTGATTTTTCTTTCGATTATAATATTTTATAATAAACTAACCAATTTGATAATCGATATCTGATTGCGTACGATCAGTAGAAAATATGCATATGGATTTTTTCACGCACTGATTTGCTAAAACATGTTCAAACATCTATTTTTTACTGTATCTTACAGAGGACTGCATAATTCTCGACGAAAATTCGTAATGATAATAAATATTAATAAATATTAATTATTTTACTACTTCACGCTTCAGTCAACCAAATTTCAGCCTCCATAGAGTGCCCAAAGAGCATGGCTCGTTTCTCAGAGCTCAGTTTCTTGTGGAAACTTTTTAAGTCTTGCGTACTATGGTGTTTGGTTTTCTGTAAAGTGCGGTCAATATTTGAACGTGGAGTTTTATTTAGTTGCATGAGGATGGTCACCGTATGCATAATTATCTCACTCATTGCCAATGCGTTCATTGCCCTTGTGGTTTTAAATACTGGAAGGTCCTTTTTTTGTCGATAGTAACTGTTTGGAAACTAATATACGTTGATTCATCAAGTAGGAAAACGGAAGCGTCACACACAATTTACAATTTTGCTCATTACCACAATAATGAGTCTTGGAGTAGGTAATTGCCTGGCATTTTCTGCAACACTTTCAATTGTGCTATCTATGCAGTGGATCACACTCACAGGGAAAAGCTGATTAATAAAACCGGCCATTTTTTTGTGAATTTTCTTTGGCCTCAAGTAGTAAAGCAATAAGGAAGCTCACCCCCACTGTGCACAAAACTTCTCTCATCTGTTAACAAATGTATGACACATGTCACAACGTTGTGGTCAGCTAGCTTTGGTGAACTATAACATTGAGAATAGTTTCTGAACTGCGCATACTTTGATGTATGCGTCTGAACGGAGGTCATGAAGGCCCTTATCTGAGTTCAAAATCTCGAAAAACTTTGACTTTTTTCAACGTGATGAATTGCTCAGTCAACATGTCCCCTTAAAGAATGCTTTTGCACGTATTATGTCTGGCAGAAACAAGCATGTAGCACGACGTATTTGACACTTTTGCTAAATTCGCGTAAACTCTCTGTTAAATTACGCGTATGGCATAGGAACAACAAATGCATTGTAAATGAAAGTTTATCTTATATTGATGCGCGTATACTACTGTTTAAAAGTTAAAACATACACATTTGGTGAAATATTAGTTTAGCCCCTTGAATGAAAAGATCAAGCTGCTATCGAAAACTGCAAGATAGCTGCTATATTCCACATCCGTACCTTTTTTATCTCTAAGATGAGCAATCAATTAAGAATATAAGTTTACTAATCATTCAAGTATTCTACTCCCAGTTTATTTATTCTCCAACATGCGAAGAAAGTTTATTGTCCTGTAATAGATATTATAATAATAATAATAATAATAATAATTTATTACGCACGCATACATCATCAAATACATATTTCGAGTTTTGTATTTCCTATCTTTGTAAATTTCCACTGTGTCCAAATATATACATACAATATTTCTACCCGAATTTCATGCAACTGTTGCTACTTTTGCTAGTTTTTTTTAACATAACCACGAACACTAACCTTATATCAACATTATGTCCACATAATTCTTTTTTTTTGACAACTCTCAAAAGCTCCTCGCGTATTTGTGAACTGTGCTCGCTATAAATAATAAATGTCGATTTTACTTGGTGAGTGCTAGATGCACCCACACACTTTCGCTTGTAACGGGAAAAAAATTCGACTGCAGCATTACAGATGAGTTCAATATGTAGCTTTAGAATAGAACAAATCGGAGGAATACACTGAAAGATATCAAATCTGATTCGCAACCAAGAAGTGTTATCAAATCAACTCCAGACAAGAAAATGTTTTTTTCCCCAGCGAATTGGAAGGTAACTTGCAAGTGGCCTAACCGGCGACCAAGGGCATAAAAAGGGCACGCCACAACACACTTCACAGTCTGAAAAACTAGCGACAAGCCAACTTTTTTGGTACCCTATCCCCTCCCTCTTCTAAATCGTTAGCTGTACATGATTACAGTGCTCGTCTCGGGAAATCACGGGGCACAAATGGCGTTCTAACGTCATGTAACTTGAACCATTTGTATGTCGGTTCACGATCTTTTTATTCCAAGCATCCTCCCGCTCCTGTACAGTTGACAACCGGGCGCTCTTCCTATCAGATCGAAGTGACAGATTTGTTTTACTTGCGACTATTCAACAATTAAATGGTACTCCTGCATCTTGCTCGTCTTGTAATTTGCTGCAAAAACCGACTGAAACACGGCCTCTTTTCTCAGTTATCCTGATTTTAAGAGGCGCTTTTTCGGTTGAAACTAGAGACAGATGGCCATTGTGTAACGTTTTTCCTCTTTATCTGTGGGTTTATGATGCACACGTCCCAGTTGTCGCTTTTTTCAACTCGGGTGTTACTCGGGTGTTAAAGTATGCGTATGCTCCTCAACAGTGGTCTCATCATACAAGAACATTTGCAAATCTGTAGACACTAAATAATCTACGTTCATGTTTTTTGCATGGTGCCATGTCTCTTTTCGCTTTCCAAAAAAATCTCTACGTGACTTTGGATGGTTTTCGCAGCGGCAGCAATTAGGCTCAAATATTTTATCCTCATTTCGAGAAACACAGTTGTTCTTTTCTCTCTTGAGTTGTCCGCCACTGGCACTAATCCGAATTCATTTTTCTTTTCACTTTTTTCTAGACGATAATTTGTGTTGAACGTCCCATATTGATTGATTGGGCTTTGAACTGTAAAGGATATCCCGAAACAACTGTTTGTGATGCTTGATCAACGATTTAGGAATGTTTGCACAATGATAAGCTGACATTCAAATCACAATCTTTTTTTACCGATCTGAAAATTGAACCTGTTCATTATTTAGAACAAAGCTATGACGTCACTATTAATTACATTTACATATCTCACCTACATCATCATATCTTTTTTCCATTTGCCAGCAGTACTGTGCAGAGGTAAGTTCCACACCTCTTCCATATTTGCAAAAAAAGTGTTTAACTGATAGCTTCTAAATAATCATCCGACTAAATTCATTATAAGTTCAGATGTGAACATTCCAATTCAATACGAGATCGCCGATGAAATATTGAAAAATTACAAACCGGATTTAATACCTCGAAGGCATCACAATATGACGATTCAAGTTGAGATGAGCATGCAGTTGTATCAAATTATCGAAGTGGTAGGCTCAAATCATAATATTTTGCTTAGAATCGTTAGGCTAAGCACTTAGAGCAACTGTGAGACAACTCATCACATTCTTTTAGAACGAACCTCAACAGTACATTATGATAAACGCTTGGGTCATAGAGGTTAGTTTTTATTCAACATTTTTCTCAAAGGGAACATTGACTGGTCTAAATCACCCATAGCTTTAGCTGTAGCTGGCTAAGAGCTTCTAACATGAACAAGTAAACTCTTCAGTAGGACATGGATATAGTTCTGGATTGCAGCGTTGGGTAGATCGTATGCTTGACTGGGATCCCGAAAGGTTCGAGAATATTTCCGAGATAATGCTCCCGCATTTCAAAATTTGGATACCCGACACAACGCTTTATAACTCGTGAGTTCCCAATTATATTTGTTTTGCAAGCAAGTCGCAGTGAATGTCTATTAAATCTTATGAAAATGCACACAGGAGAAAGAACAACTTCTCACTGATTATGAGACAAGTTTTTAGGCTAACCATGAATCAGGGCGAAACAAAAAGACTGATGAATGCAAAATTGACCAGCCAGGATGGACAAGGGACAATGGTCAAGTTGCTATATCCGACTATTTACAAGCTCAGCTGCAATTTGGACTTGCGGTCAGCACTTCCTCAGAATCAGAGATCAGATTTCTGACTCTTTTCCTCTTTTGTGTATTTTTTAATAACTAGTTATGCTGGTTATAAGTTATCGCGAACTAACCACGATGCTTTTATCATCTGCTAGGATATATGTATAGTACTACGTTGAGCGATTGTCTATTGTGTATTATTGATCAGTGCTTTCATCACAACAACTTAATGTAGTGGTTGTTCATGTTCTTTTTCGCATAGCAACGGTTTCACTTTCACCCTGGGAAGATAATGACCATAAAAACGTTATTTCTTATTTAGATTTTTCCCATTTGATGTCCAAGTTTGCACATTGATCTTTGGAAGCTGGACCTTTGATAATACCTACATCGACTACAATCCGAGAAAGTTATGGATGGGAACCACGAATTTCTTATCAAACGAAGAATGGAAAGTATTGGGCACGAGAGGCAAGTTGGGGTATCGCTCCAATGTTTTTTGGAAATAAATAATGTTTTCTCGTTTTCGGAGTCAGCTTTGTTGTGCTAGATCCTAAATATCACTCAATTTCAGCCGAAAGAGAAGAGGTGAAATATTCGTGCTGTCCTAACAACTACACACTACTTCGATACTATTTGCATTTACAAAGAAAGCCGCTTTATTATGTAATCAATCTCATCATTCCCACAAGCATCATCACATTGATATCAATTGTTGGATTCTTTTCGTAAGTCGTAGTTTGTAACCGAAAATTGAATTAATTCTTTGCACTTGAAAAGCTTCCACTATAATCTAGACTAGTAATTTTCGCCGAAAAAATTATTCGCCTCATACTAATAAAAATAAAAATGAAATTTAGCTCTTCGTCGATAAACGATGTTCGTGAGGAGAAAATCACACTCGGAATCACTACTTTATTATCAATGTCAATCCTAATTCTGATGGTTTCGGATAAAATGCCGTCAACTTCTTCATTTATTCCACTCATTGGTTAGTTTTTTTCCTAATTAAACCCAAAGCAACCTAATTTGTGAATAACATAAATAATAATAAAAAATCGATAAATTGCAGGCTGGTTCTACACATTTATGATAATGTTGATATCGTTCGCTACGTTGGCGGGTTCAACGGTGATCTACGTGCAGAAACAGGTGCGCGGAATAAATAGTGATAATCGAACGAGATATTTGGTTGAAATGAATCCCTGATGATTTTCTTTTAGGGACTAGCTGGCCATCGTCCCAATATAAATTCGATGAGATGGGCACGTCGTATCGGCAGATTGATACGCATGGAATTACCACTTGTAATGAAACAAGCCTACGCAGCAAAAGCTAGGGTGGGTCTTAAACAACCGTTGGTGGTTTCTCAGAGTACATTTAGCAAGCCGTACGTTACGCTTACTATTACTTTGCCTGTAGGGAAATTTTTTTTACCAACGATATAAGCATGTGCCCTTTAGCTTATCGCTATTTTTTCAATTTATCTTTCATATTTGATTTGTTCGATTTGAAGCTTGAAGCGATTCAGGCAAGCATCCGTAGTTTTTTTGTCAGCAAACTTCAAACTGCACGTGTCCTATATTGTGCTGTGTTTCGAGTTTCTTCGCTATTCTTTCTGGCTGTTCTAGTTTCTTTTTTTTTTCTTTTAGGAAGAAAAGTTACAGAATGGATATGCACGTAAGCAAAGTATTTGGCAAAAGTTGACGTCTAATATTTCAAGGGTAGGTCTTAACAACCTATAACTTTAGCATGCTTTATTTTCGCTTTTCTATATTAGTATTTTCCTGTGTCATTTCGATGAAAATGAGATGCCGGTAGAATAGCAATCGGAGCTAGCGAGCGTAGCGAGCTAGCTCTTTTTGGTTTGTTATGTTGCTTCGATTTTTACATTACACATTCTTAGTCGGAACAAGAGGACACCGCAGAACGTTATGAGGTAACATAGTTGTGTAGTTTCGATTAACACTGGCATAGTGGATGCTTGATCTGAGCACATTACAACAAGCAGCGGACCAGTACAGTACTCTTGCGGATTTCAAATAATATAGTCCTACGTCAGTCAAGCTTCACGTTAACTCATTACATGCACTTTAATTATGCTGTGTTGTGTGATGTGATGCATTTGCGGCCATTATCTACTTATCCAGCGTATTCATTTAGGTTCCCTCACAAAAAGTGAATGCGAGCAGGACGTCGAATGCCCCAAGCAGGCAGAGTCCATCCACTTCTATAAATGAGTCCCTGCTCATTGATCATAAAATATGTGAGTAGTCAATTTTCAGAATTTATCGTTCTTAAAATATCAATCCCGCATCAAATATCGATTGGACAACAACCAACAAGAATCCATCGGCTACTTTAATTAGAAAAGGCAAAGTAATAAAAATATGTGATCAATTTTCAGTGTTGATAGAGGACTCGATGACAACCAGCTGTCCTCCGTATATAAATATGATGGATACAGACAACAGTCCCAGAAAGAGGTACTCGCAAGTCAGCTTCACAAGACCTCCATCGCTCAAACTAATACGAGATGATGAGACTGCTGGGGTACCTGTTATCGAAACTGGTAAGCACATACTTTCATGTGGGTAACTTTCGTGCACGAAACAAAACATGTCAGTATGAATTAGGGCCTTGGTTTGTTTGACGGAGCCTTTTGCTTATTTGTAAGTTTGGGCCGCTCGAAATATATATATATATGCTACTGTGTGCGATTCAATAAGCAAAGCACATTTCATATAGTTGCAGTGAGTTCCCGAACGGAACGTCGTAATCTCGCCCAGCTCGAGTTCGACTGGTTGGCCGCGGTAGTGGAGAGGATGTGTCTCATCGTCTTTCTATTTTTATTCATGATCATGTGTTTTGGCATCAATGGTCTCTATTACTGGTATGGCCACCATTAATAGGGCTTTGTTACGGAACTAAATAATAAAAATTGAAAAAAAAAAAAAGCAGAAAGAGTCTTTTTTTTTTCATTTTCCTTATTTGTATTTTTCCTCATTTGTGTACTGCGGATACGAATAAGCGCTGAAAAGATTCGGAGTGACTATCTCGGTCTGGGTGTATTTGCACGACCACGTGCGTTCCCTTGATATAAATAATAGAAGATAACCCAAGCTATGTTAGCGCAAACAGAGGATCGCAAAATCGGGCATTCAAAAATAAAAACGGTTACTTCTATTTTAAAACATTGAGAGCAGGCGTAACAATTTATGTTACAACGTACGAACCGTGTGGGGATATAAAATTATAACTGTACATTTATTGAAAGTGTGTTTGGTCTTCTTTGTTCCGCCTGCTCTAATCAATGTTATTTTATCATCAATTTTATATTAGAATCGCTTATTTGCAAAAGAAAAGATCTCGTTTGATTTTGCTGGTGCATTTATTCCGCCATATTTTGTTGACAACTTATTTGTGTGAGTATAGTTAAAAATAAATTGTTTTTTTTTTGTTTCATTTTGCAATTGCCTACCGTACAAGAAAAGCAGACAACGTTTTCGTGCTAACTTTAAGGCACTCTTTATGATTTGTTGATTGTGTGAAAAATTGTCGCGTCACAATTCTCAAAATGAAAAAATCTCACTAATAAATGAGGTTTGCCACTATTGCTGATTTACATTCGCCCTCGTAATCAGCAATAATGAAAAAAAAAACTTTATTATTTGAGCGCGCGCACGATTCAACTAATAAAACGAGAATAAAAATAATGCGAATAAACGCTAACCAAATTCTAGCCAAGTGTTCAGTTTTGTAAGATTAATGGACGCGCAATTTACAATTCTGGCGCATACATTTGTCTTTGACAACAAACGAAATTGAACAATTGATCAAGCCACTACGCAGCAATTTATAATATATGGGAAAATGCTAACAACAATGCATCTTTCCGTGTTGTTCTTTTTTTCGCCTATCAGTTTATCATGTTCTAAAATATAATGGTATGATTTTAATTATCATCTTATATATCAACTGTATTTCAAACTCTTTTTTTCTTGTTCGAGAGACTATTTATTAACTGTTTCGAAAATTCCCCTTACAAGAAGGTTCATATTTCCGGGTGCAAATTTTTGTGCCATCAGATTTTCTAACGGACATTAGAACACATTATAAAGCGCATTTGTATGCAGCTGGTGTGCTAAAAGCTTTCACAGATTCTCGAATGCCTTCCTACAAAGCATGACATTTGGATATTGAATACCAGAACATCACGAGGGGAGAAGTAAATTTACAAAACGAATTTTGCTGGGAAAAGCAAACGAAAAGCAAATATTTTGATTTGATAGCCAGCTTATTTCGACGATTTAGCTCCGTTTGTAGCTTTTTCTATTATGATGTCCTTTAGTAGATCTTACTCGTGCTTCATTTAAACAACTTTTAACTGCAGATATTTATAATAGTTGCCTAGTTTGATATACAAAGTGGATTTTCGATGCCTGCTGAAAATTGACAGCATGAAATACTTATTGTTCTAAAAAAACTGAGAAACTTTGGTTGAGTGATGTTGATCAGACTGTCACATCTTCAAGCGTCAAGCTCATATATTTTATGCAAAGCATTTTCTTAGAGGCAATATTCTATGAGACCGATCGCCTTTAAGTTGCGACTTACGTCACTCTAGTGTTTATAAATCAGAGAAATTAAATATTTTTTTTTTCCATCTCAATTTTTTGTTCCCTCTCTATCTATGTTACCTTTTGTCTGGTCGAACCGTTCCCTCAATGTATTATTTCTGTTCGTGACTTGTAAAGAAGCATCTACAACGATGAAGCACTGAATTAATCACAAATCATTTCTCCCGGTGTTTAATTAATTGGTACATCCTTGTATACTGGATTTAACAGACATGTAACGTTGAATGCCCACATATATCCGGTACCAAAAATTTGCGTGGATGTATCCTGAATTGGCCCATTTGTCTTCCACCTTCCACCATCTTTTATATCACGTTTCAGCTACCGTAACCCGACCTGCCTTTAAATTAAGACATTCGTTCGTGCCACATGAAAAAGAGGCCAATTTTCAAGAAAATGTTGTGGGCGTGACTTTCTATATAAAAGCTGGTGTGGAATATTTGCATCCTTAGAAGGCATTTGGTATTCCCCTCGGGCAATCTGGGTTTCTACTACGTCTTTGAAGCAGTTACCATGTTCTCATCTTTCAATGTCTGCATTACCTAAGTCTTACCTTTGCTGAAGACCTTTTTTATAGGTGGAACGTTTTAGTATGAATGCCAAGAAGTATGAATTCGATTTGGGTGTTGTTCAAGCAGAACCAACTATTCAATTCCCCTTCCCAGCCGTCCTTAAAATATATTCACGTAGTTCACACAGATAACCCAGCCCTTGATATTCGCAATGTGCCAGAGTATATAATGCACATTCCTGTCGTCAAAGTCCACCTTTACAGGTCCGATTGAAAATAACATATTAGTACAGAATTGTTTCTATGTTGTTACTGGTTCAATCGTTTTGATATTCTCATAAGTTGCACAATAAACAAAAAGTATACTCAGATTTTACTCGATAGCTAAGTAAAAGGGGTTCGGTTTATCATGAACATTCAATTAGCATCGTTTTGTTCGAAATGTTTTGATCTTGGAAAGCTCACTTTCCTTGTTTAATTTCGTAATTCACCTTGTAAGGGTTGTGAGGAATTCTGTTGTGTGGTTTCTACTTCAACTTTTACATTTCACTATTTTAATGCTTACGCTTTTGTTATAGAACAATCTGTTCCAGGTGTAAAATGGTGCATTTCATGTTGCCGTTAATTACTCTGATTGTCATTCTGGTAGCTATTGCAGAAGGTCAAAATAACAAACCAATGGTGTTTGGCTTTGGTAAGTGAATGGTTCAACTCCAGTGTCTAATATACTTTTCCTTTATTATTTAACTAATTTTCCTTATTAATTATGTTATTGTTTAAATAATATACTTTATTGTATAACTAATTTACTATTCAGGTAAACGATCAGTGGTGGACGATTCAGATCTCGCCTACTACGCACCGAATAAAAGAATGAACGTATGTTTTAAGCCAAACTAGTAGAGAATCACATTTAACAACTATCAAAAGCATCACATTTAACAACTACCAATCGTTATGGAAAAATATATTTATAAACGATTGGTTTTTTTCATTTGTTATTGAAGTTGTCCTGTCGTGATGGAGTTAAATAGTTTCAGAACAAGCATTTTACGATGGGTTTTGGTAAGAGAGCTGGAGCCGGCGGAAAAGGATTTGTAATGGGATTTGGGAAACGGTCGGCCTATAACTACGGTATGTTTTGCCTTTGTGACATTTGCTTCTCGGAATGGCACGGTTACGACGGCTAGACTCTAAGTAGCTTTTGAAAGATGCTGCGCTCTGTCGTGAGGATATTGCTTCAGATCATTAGATACAAAGCTTTGGCTGATGCTAGTTAAACATTATTCCGTGAAAAGCAACTAGTTGATATCCAATGGAACACGAAGTGCAACTCTTCAAGAAAATAAAGTTATCGGAATATTTTCACAGAAGAGAGCGACTACTGATCCTCTACACAAATTCGTATGTTTGACAGCGCAATAAAAGTCGATCCACACCGTTTTCGGAACTATTCTTGTCTACTTTCCATGCTTTCTGTTTTAAATAAATAATGTTAACAGCTCGTTTTTGAAAACATGCCTTGAAAAAGAAATAAATAAACATTCTTCATAGTAGTTTTGGTTCATGCATGATTGGGAGAGAAGAAAAACATATCCACCTGAATATTGAACAACATAAATTAAGCATATAGTTATTGAGGCTGGAAAAAGCCTAGGACACTACGACAGTGCGGCATCAGATCAGAAACAAGATTAGTCCTGCTATTTTTACTCTGATCCCAATTTCCCTTAATAGAGCAGTGCTACTTGAGCCACTTCTAGTTTCTACAGTTTGCTAATTTTTAAATATTTTCTACAGTTTGCTTCCCTGTTTTGTGTTTCTCGCTTTTTTTTATTTTTTAACACTTAACATCACACAAACGTGCTAACTGCTATTATGTGCTTGTGTCCCAAGCGTGACCTTTATTTGCATCAAATTTGTTTAATTTTGGCTGGCAGAGCGCCTGGAGAATTCACGGACAACCACGCTTTCAACAAGAAGAACTTCCACCTTGGCTTCGGGAAGCGATCACCATTCGAGTATTTTTTAATTGTTCCTGATATACTAATGAGACATTTGACAATGATATATAGTAGAAAACAATAGATTACACAACTAACTTGTCATTAACGTAATACGTTTGGCTTAAACCAACACGTTTTCCATATGGACGTAATCGCCAACAGAAACCCTGGTTTTCAGACACAGCCCTCCTCAAGCAACGGATACCAAAATCGAAATGATGAAACGCGGCCAAGTCACACCTCATATAATGGAGAATCTGCAACGTTTTAATCTGGGCCTTGGACGGAAATAATCGAATTAAAGCAGCTTAAATTCAAAAACAAAGGAACTACTTCGACTAAAATTAAGCTTGTTAAAAACACGGCTCAACAGAACAAACGAAATAAATCATGTTCAGTATGTTATCGACACCTGAGAAACAGAGGACACGGTGCTTAAGCTTATCGTTATACACCATATTATTTGAAATGTACTCGTTCGAAGAGAAGAAGTTGATTTTAGGTAATGTTAAAAACGACTCATAGTAATATTTGATGAACAGGTCTATAAAGTGAGCATGTTT
The DNA here is from genome assembly GCA_036852015.1 of Pelodera strongyloides. Taxonomy (NCBI): domain Eukaryota; kingdom Metazoa; phylum Nematoda; class Chromadorea; order Rhabditida; family Rhabditidae; genus Pelodera; species Pelodera strongyloides. Next base: position 9,324 of record JAANDG010000727.1, on the reverse strand, counting down.
TCACGTTCACAACTGCGCTTGTATGATGGAAAAATGATGGAAAAAAACAGAGACACATTGGAAACGAATATCTTTAATACACGAAACCACAAACATTATGCAAATAAACTACTCATTAAAACATATATTCACGCTATTGTATGCATAATTTAAAAACAAGAATCTAAACGACCCACTTATTTAACAACAAAATGGAGAACAGAGAATATCGAGCGTTATGAATGCGCAGAAAAAGCAAACATACGATAGCGCAAAAAATCCCGCATGATGCGTAGGTTGATTACGTAGAATGACAACATTGGCGGGGTAAATACTTGCTGCGTGTTGGATGAGCCACGATGTACTAGCGAGTTTTAATTAGTAAGCAAGCCATTTGGAGTAGAGGACCAATTATACCGCAAAACGAGACTGAGCTAGTAAAACAACAGTCTTACGTCGGATATTTCGAAATCATCAGAATTATCAACGACGTAAAACAACAGTCTTACGTCGGATATTTCGAAATCATAAGAATTATCAGTTTAAATACGTCTTACGTCGGATATTTCGAAATCATCATAATTATCAGTTTAAATACGTCTTACGTCGGATATTTCGAAATCATCAGAATTATCAGTTTAAATACAAAGATATAACTGGTCATCACGTTAGTAATAAAGTCATAAATCTTACAAGCTCGACGGCGATACTTATAGCTTTAAATAGTAAGGACTAGATCAAATAAATGAATCGTTGAATGAATTTAAATTCGGAATATCGAGCGTACAACATTAAAAGCAAAGGAGATATTGTGCACATGAAAGAAGGGTACTCATGGAAGCGATGTTCAAAGCATAACATATAAATAATAAAAGAATACTTGTCACCGGTTGGGCATGAATAAGGGACGATATTAGAATTTTTGAGAATGGTACCTTATTAAAAATAGAAAATAAATCATATTAGTAAAAAACAATCATAAAAAGCTCTTCGATGAAAACGGAATTATTGAAAGAGAAATCAGCAATATGGCTGGTAAATAGCTAAAAATGTAGTGTTATATTTTGTTCCCTATTGTATTTTGTTTTATTCCATCAATGATAATAATTTAGGTGAGACAATGGCTTATAACAACTAGTCAACTCAAATAGCGCTATGCAAATGCTCTATGGAAGAACTGTTTCGTTTTAGATACTGCTTTGCGAATTTTTTACGGATTCTTCCTCTGTCTCGGTTTGATTGATTCTGATAACTCCCAGGTCTCGTTCTCCGTCAACGATGGGAAATTGTTGAGGATTGAAAGGATGCGATCCTCTTTTGTGAAAGAATAGCTCCTGAAAACTCTATGATAGTACTAAGGATCTACACAGTCATATTCAAATTCTCCTCTCTTATACCATGCACCACTTCCAGATAAGAAGCTACCGATCTTTGCTTGCACGTTGAGACACATTGTCTTAGGTAAAGGTTTTCGAATACAGTTTGTATATCAATTGAAATAAATATCACTGGCTGTGACTAACCATTGCTTAAACTTTCGGATGGAATTCAGAATGGCGTATTGTTGCCATTTCTTGGTGAAGTTCAAAAAGCCAGTCCGTCCTCCTACTTGATCTGGCGGGAGAAGATTGGGATTGCCAACATGTACAAATGTGAGGTCCTGTAGTATAAGACCCCTGAAAGAAAGACTTAAAATAATCTATTTTGGGTAATGTATGAGACGTAAACGTCCGTCATTTATACACCAGTACACAACATTGTCCACGGGTAAATAATAATAGACATGAGCGCACCAAAGATCCGCCGAGCTCCAGAAAGTAAACCTAAACGTCGACTTACACATATGGTATACATGGGGGAGAGGCCTCTTGAAGTGCACCACGGTATGCTTTGAAGGAAAGGCGGGAATCCATAATTTTTGCGTGCTCCTGCAATGAGGTGAGTCATACAATATTTGACAAACTTTTGGGTTCAATAAATATACATAAAATAAGGGTTGAGTAGACCCTACCTTAAGTTGTTCAACACAAGTCTTCGACCAGTCCAATCGTCTGACAGGTCCCGAGTCTAGAGCAGACAATATGGCCAGGTAGGAGTTGAAGTTGTGAATTCGGCGAAGTTGCTAAAGTAACAGTCTTATTTGCAGGCGATCACCTCAGAACCATAATGTGGATTAAAATTTCCTAATGCCAAGGGTGAACAAGAACATGTTAAAAAAAGCATAAACAAAATTCTACATTAGAAATAAAATTATCATCAGCATGATCTACCTTCATAATCTTGATAAACTTGTTCATGTACTTCTCACGTTCTCGATGATCCTTCGGCGACAACACCATTGTTCGAACCCAATAAGACATCTGAATCAAATTCAATCATTGTGGATTAATTTACTTATCATAGTACATACATAGAGTGAAACCAACAAGTGGAGTTATGGCCTATTCATACCTTATTAAACTGGGCTGTAAACGCCACCAAATTGGGGCACTTCTTCTCATCTTGTTCTTGACTCCACCATAACAATTCAACAATATCAATTGATTGGAACAGTTTCTGATCTAGACAGGTCAGTTGTTGGGCCACAGCAAGCGATCGACAATCCAGGAGTGTATCGTTCCTAAATTAGTTGTGGTTAAACTTCAATTAACGTGTCTGGAGCAACACCACGCTTGAAGTGACCTATCATTTGTTGCGTTCGATACATATTCCTACCAAATCAACCGTTATTATAAACCAAACGTACCTTTTCATCTTTTCAATCGGCGATTTCATCAGGGCCTTTGCTAACACGCTCGCTTCAATACGGTCCAATAATCGTTGCCTGGAAAAATGAGCTGTGTGAAAGTCAGTGTGAAATGCTTCTCCCAAAAAAGTCAAGTTTTTAAAAGTCGTGATTTTGGTCACAAACTACAAACTGTCTTTTCTATCGCTACTCTTATTTACATAGAATCCATCATTGAACATCATACAGCGAAATAATATTGGATATTTGAGAAAGTATCTCACCTGAGAAGCCTCGCCAACTGTAAATTCCCGTCTCGAATCAATTTATATACAAATGCAGTCACCACTGTGATGAGCTCCTTGGTTAATTCAAATGGAGACAGCTCATCCACTATCCTTACGACGACGGTGAATGTAAGTCGAGCAGCCTTCTGAGAAGCCAACTCAGGCCCAAATGACATGAAAATGTATCTGAAAAGATGGATAGTGATGTTCTTCTTCTTAAACTTCTTCTTCCTTGCATTGTGGAAAGGCACTTACCATGCTTTAAGTTTAGAACGTATTTGCGGACCGATCATATAACGCTTACCTTTTTACAAGTTTATTTATGAGATCGATTGATGAGCAGAATGTCCTGTATGTTGCCAGAAATGCCTCTTGGTACATTAAAGGCACATTCGGTTGAGTCGCATATACAATAAGAGCGTCGGCGGGGCCACCACGAACCTGAAATTAGATTTATTATATTACTGTTTTTGTTACATTTTAATTTTGATAACTTTTGAGACTTGTAGTATTCTTTTATGATCCCTGTTTTCTGATACTATATCTTCTCCTACCACTTTTTATGCACCTTTTAATGAATCTTCATACTTTTTTAAAATACATGTTTAATGACACAATCGTATACCCTACATAATAAGATATGCTGCTTAATGTAAGATATGAAATCACCTCTCCTGGCCTGGCGGCATCATCTTTGGCTCTGAGCACCAGATAGTCAGTTACGTCAAATGACTCAAGAATGCAGGGTGGTGCTCCGATTGCCTTTTTCTCTGGGAAGGTGATTGACCTCTGCGCTGACACCTCAAAATTAACAAACAGTTATAAAAAGTACATATAATGCCAAAATAAAGAGCAACTTTTCGGCAATTGCTGCTCGAGAGAACAATAACTAAAGTAAAAAGTAAAGCTTACCTCGATGCCGTCTTCGAATTTTGTGGGCAATTTTACCCGGGTGAAATCCGAGCAGCCCTGCAGCAATTCAGAGAGATGGGTGAAGTCAGCCGGTGCTGTTGACACACCTAAAAGTGATACTGTAAGATGAGCACATCTCAGCATTCAGTTTTGATTATCAGCAACCAAACTTCGGAAAATTAAAGTTCTGTTTTCATAGTTTTAAAACCACAAATTTCATAGTTTTCCCTTAAATGTTTATATTAAAATTCAATCTTGCTGCTAATCGCGATGCGTGTCTGTACGCTTCCATTTTGTATTAAAATATTAACTGGAAATATATAATTTTACTAAAAAACCCAATACAGTATTGCTCCCTTTTTCGTTTATGTATTGTCTTGTACTTGCAATTAAGGCATTAAGGCCTTATCAACAAAAATGCTTCTGAAGACAAGCATATCACCAGACGTGTTGTAAAAGGCACGAGGCAAGAAACACTACATGTTTCAAATGTTTCAAATGTATAATGTTTAAAAAAAATGTTTCAAAATGAATGCAAACGATTGTTTCAAATATTAACTAAACAAACAAATACTTTCAGATAGTCTCAACCAAGTGTATATAAAAAAAGAATAGAACGGAGAAATGGAAAATTACCATAATGCTTCAAATTTCGAGCTTACCTCCCGGAATTTGAAATACATACCAATCGAATGGTACTTCATGTTTAGACACTTCCAATTTACAATCCATCATTGAATATCATACAGTAACATCGGTACGATTAAGGATTAAGTGACCATAGTCAATGCATAGCGGTCGACCGAGAAGAAAAGAGCACAAATGCGTTAGAGAATATAAGTAAGTATTACGGATTTGTACTACCAAGCAATTGTTCCGGGGTCAAACAGTTGTAATAGTAGGTCGATAGTCAAACTTGTTGGACACAAATCAGACCGGAATGCGTGTAAGATAAATATTTGGGCCCGCGATTGTTCGCGCCTTGACGATCAGGACAAGTGTGCGGACTTAAAGAATATTTACCACTGATAAATTGGCACGGGAACTTTTCTAATTAAGTGCGTGTATTGTAGCAATTTTCTAGCCTGATTTGCGATAACGGTGTTTATCAGCGATTTTTAGTCTTTCAAATGTTGAGAACAAGAAAAATGCATATGTCTGTCTGATGACACGTGATGGATTATCAATTGTCAAGGTTCAATTGTCTTGATATCAGGCAATTGTCACCTTAGATTCTTGACAGATGAGGGGGGGGGGGAGGTTGTACAGCGTATATTAATGTGAAGAGCGCGACAACACACAGCGAAAACCGGGTGTTTTGCATTCGCTTTTGTGATCGGACTCCTGCGGGCAGACTGCGAGAAAGAGCACTGATTTGGGGGAGGTCAAGACATCAGTGATGAACGAAAACAGTACATAAGTATCGAGTAGCAGAGAATTTCCGAGGAAATAGCGTGGAAATATTGAGGACCCACGTTCTGTGATAAGATTCAATCAGAGCTTTCCAAATGCGCGAAAGGCTGTACCGAGGAACGTGCAAAAGCGACGAGTAACCCATAGAGAAATACAAAAAAATAATAAGAAAACAAGTATTACCTTTTGAAGAAAACTCAAAGGTCAGCTTCTTGCGAAACTGCTCCTCATGCAGTCTGAAAAGGCTTTTTTAGATTAGAAACGAATCCGCAACTATTTAGCAGTAAATAAAACGCACAAATGGCCAAAAAAAACTCGCGGATTCAAAAAAAAACGAACCTCAAATTGTCGTTGAGAAGAACATATGAAGCTAGTGTCGTGCCTCGCAGGAACTCATCTTTTGGCGAGTCGTTTTCATTGCCAAACGTCTAAATATAATATGTGAATGTTTGCTTGTAACTCGAGTCTTATGACAAACGCGTAAGTAGACAATACTTATGTCAGAACCATAACTTTGAAACGTTTTATGAATTACAGGCTGGTCCCTTATGCTACATCCTTTCACTGAGAGCCGATGAGTTGCGCGCCGCACCATTTCGGGAAACAAAATGCGCGCCGCAAAAGAATGGGAAACACAATGCGCGCGGAATAGAAATGGCGCGCAAAGTGTTTCCCGAAAAGGTGCGGAAACGGTGCGGAAATGGTGCGGCGCGCAACTTGCGCCCCGCACCATTTCCGCACCTTTTCCGCAACGTTTTTGAAAGCGCTCGGAGGATCTGCCGTAAGTGCAGTCGTTCTACTAATATTTTTCCGCAAGCACAGATCTCATATGTGTTGTTAGGCCGAGTGGTCTAAGGCGCTGTTCAGAGAAGTTATCTGACCAGGGTGTAGGGTTCGAATCCAACACGCTGTTTTCTTTTTGCAGTTGCTACTTATCCCGCACCGTTTCCGCACCTTTTCGGCAACGGTTTGGGGGTGTTTCCCGCACCAAAACGGCAACCAGAGTCCATGAAAAAACTTTTGCGGCGCGCAACAAATTCTTTTGCGGGAAACACCCCCAAACTGTTGCCGCGCGCAACTCTTGAGTTTCGTTGTTAAATTTAGAATATCGGAATTGAGATGAATATATGACTTTGTCTCGCTCGAATGTACCTGCATATATTCGACAACGTGTTTCTTAACAGGTGTTTCTGTGGGTGATTTCGTAAGACCTGGCAGTCCACTTCGGATGATTGTTGATTCTTGATAAGTTCCTCCTCCTTTTCTGTCTAGCAACTTCTTGCCCTGCAAAGCAATCACGCAACTATATAACTTTAATATATTCATTTTACCGCTTGATAAACCGTGCATAAGCAACGAAAACAAAAATATAACCATAATACATGAACAAAAACATCTTTATAATATTATTATTTCGAAACAGTCATCCACGAACATATTACTGACTCACTCGGCGGCATAATAAGCGCGCAGCTCTATTCGACACTTTATTCAATACAACGTACTGTGCAACACAGTTTTTTTTCAAGTCACGACGATAATCATGAACGGGTTCGGTATGTGATTGACGAATAGGCTAAGAATTGGGAATTACTGTTTTGACTCACCTCAAATGTATCAATCATCTTCGCGTTTAGTTCAGTAGAATCTATTTGGTGTGCAGCATTTTCAGCAAGTAATCTGCCGTTGCGTTGAGTTTTTTGTGCGACACTCCTGGTGGAAACAAATTGTATTACACCGCTGCCGAATATTGTGATGCCTCGGCGAGGAAATCGCATCACAAAAAAACAACTACTATTCTTATATAGACGGATATTCAAAAATGGACCATGGGTCAGTTCAATATTTCAAAGTTCGTAAACCATTAGCCCTAGTCAAGTTTTGAGCCCTAGTCAAGTTTGCTCCTTGCTTCGTTCAAAATCCACAAAAACATGGGAAGTATTTGCAAGGTAGTTCTCTTATGTAGTACGGCGCTACCAGATAAGAGATGCTAACTTACTGCATGACTTCACTGGTAGCTTCAACAGTTTTAGTCTTAGTCGATTGCCCTGGCTCAGCTCCATTACCAATGGACTTGACTTCATCTCCTTCGAGAAGGTTCGGTCGATTCATTTTCATCCTGAAAATAATCAATAATCAGGTCAAATAATAATTATGAAATACTACATATTATTGGCGACTGCGCAAACATTGAAAAAAGTCCACTTTTACTACCTAGCAAATGGCGAGGATCCAAAGAAGTCGGTTGTTTCAAAATCAGTGTCATCGTTCATTGAATGCGTTCCATCGGTGAACCGACGGGATACAGACGGCACGTTGCCTCCACGAGTCGAAATGGTCACCTGAGAAGGAGAACCATACAAACCTTTTAGAAACAAAATGAGCAATATTTGTTCGACTGATCTAATCAGACTAACCTGCTTACTACTCTGCGATAAGTTGACTGTTCTCGTCTTTTTCCTCCGCACTTCAGTGCCATCTGCCAGCTTTTCGACTTCTTCTTCACAGGTCTAGAATTGCATTCAGATTGTATCATATTGTTGGATTTAATATGAAAAAATAAGCAGCGAATTCACATGATCAAGCGCTTATGTGGACTGCTAGGTAACTTTCTAAGTAATGAAAAGCTTACCTTTTGCCCATGTTTCTCGGCTCGTTCTTCCTTTCTTTCGTCCACTGTCACTGCAGTGTCATCGTCTGATTCTGGATCAATTTCCGGGAATTTTGGTTCGAACTTGGCAACCGCTCTAAACGAAAAGTCTTGTGCTTTCATTGGTCATAATGGGGGCATACAACATTGCGGCAAGCCAATTCACAGACCAAACAATTGAAATTGTCCTACCTTAAATTAAGTTGCGATAACAACTTTTCGATTTCCGGGTCTTCTGGATTCTTTGAAATGCTTCCAGTGAGGCCGTCAAGATCGTCTGGTTCCTGTACTTCATAACCTAATGATTCTTCAGATTCCGGAGGAGTTGGCCTTTGTTTGCTGGATGCAATTTCCTGAAAAAAATACATTGTCACATAAAGCAATTCATCATAGAATGCAAGAAAGGATAGTCGAATTCATTTTGGTACTAATCATTTCTTTAAATGTTGTTGCCACTAATGCATTTTCATTTCACATCTAAAGATTGATACAAATCCACAAAATTGATTTAATAAGACATGTAAACCTTTTCCAAGTTGTCAACTAGTCTGGCCCCCTCCACTTTGTCAATTTGTAACGTGCTGTTTTCTCCAACATATTGATCGACAAACTGAAGAAGTCCCACAAGAGCATCCTAAAAGAAACTACGTTAAATAAAAAAAAATACTTAGCGCAGTATTTCGTATGATAAAGATCACACAATACAATTAAAATGAAACACAATCGGTTTCTAAAATGTTTATTTCTGTTTTTCAAGCAGTGCATACTCTCTGTTCGTCTGCTCCGGGGGTTTAAATAATGCGTTATCAAAAGAAATGTATGTATAATCCAGTATAGCACACCTGAAGTTGGGAATCCTTGTGATTGCACGAGCTTGCAACACTATTTAAGACTGCTGACGCAGAATTTCCCAGCACCTGGAGAAAGGAAGGAATAACATACTGCCAATTCATACATCAATCATTCGTCATTTGTTGTGAATACTCTATGCACCTTTAGCAATATTAGCCGATGAAAATGCAGAAATTGCCGAAAAAGCACAGAAGAGTGAAAAAAAACGTGAAATAAGAATGAATCATATGGAGAACAAGGCGAAATACGTGACGAAGTCGAAAAAACGTCTTACTTCCCTTTTCCCGCTTCGGATGACTTCTCGCAAGTATCGTAGTGCAGTCTCCGTCTCGCGTCCCACCATCCACTAGAAACCATATGAGGAATTCAGGACAATTGAATAACTTTCGAAAAAGTGATGGACAGGAACGACACATCAACACACTCTCGAACACAACTAAACTAGGACCCAACGTGGTAACTAAGAAGAAAATCATGTGTGAAACTTAGACAAGGAAACGGTCAGT
>JAANDG010000726.1:0-66007 GCA_036852015.1 Pelodera strongyloides | reverse complement strand
GAAAAGTTGTAACGCAAAAGTTGTAGAGAATTAAATTCTATTAAAGATGGCGCATTCAAAACGTGCCAGACGTAATTATCGAGCAATTACGCATAACCGTTCCTTATGGGAGCCTCAGTGATGTAAAATTGCGGTTACCACTTAGCATAATGGATAGCGCTTCTGACTGATAAGAGGAAGGTGAAGTGTTCGATTCTTGGGTATTTTTTTTTACAACTGAAAGCTTAAATAATTGTTTCAAAACAAATTACTGTGTGTTTAAACAACTTTGCTTGTGTCGATAACACATTTATGCACTATTCAAGTTAAAAAATCGGGATTTGATTTTTCCATTTTTTCATGAAATCATCCATGGGTGAAAATATCGTCGAAAATTAAATGATGAAAACAACAACAAAATGATAATATGTGAAGCATAATTTTCATAGTTTCCGAATTCCAGAAGGTTGAACATTTTTATTACGAATGACTATGACTTATTGGTGTTTCTGTTTATAGTCCTAGGTCCTTGGAATTCTGATATATATTCATAACTCTTTATCCATGGAAGAAACGATCTACCAATTAATTAACTCATTTATTTATTAAATATTCACAGTCATTTTGTTATTGTTTTCATCATTTAATTTTCGACGATATTTTCACCCATGGGTACCATCAGTGATTTCATGAAAAAATGGAAAATCAAATCCCGATTTTTTAACTTGAATAGTGCATAAATGTGTTATCGACACAAGCAAAGTTGTTTAAAGGGACGGGCCCATCAAAATAAACCCATATTTTGCATGTTTTTATAATTTGTATAAAGGGGGTTTATTATAATATATGTACACTAAATTTCGGCTAGAGTTTATCCCGCTGAAATTTTTCAGTGTCGATAAACTCAAAAGTATACCGTAGAAGACCAACAATTGCACCCTTATTTCCTTACCGCGTGTCCCGGGGGAATGTGGCTATATGGACAGATAGTCTCCCGGGTCCCAATCAGAGCGAGGTATCCTCGGGAGACGCGGTAAGGAAATAAGGGTGCAATTGTTGGTCTTCTACGGTATACTTTTGAGTTTATCGACACCGAAAAATTTCAGCGGGATAAAGTCTAGCCGTAACTTAGTGTAAATATATTATAATAAACTCCCTTTATACAAATTATAAAAACATGCAAAATATAGTTTATTTTGATGGGCCCGTCCCTTTAAACACACAGTCATTTGTTTTAAAAAAAAATACCCAAGCAAAAACGCAAAAAATAGCTTCCGCAGGGAGGAATCGAACACTTGACCTTCCTCTTATCAGTCAGAAGCACTATCCATTATGCTAAGTGGTAACCGAAATCATATATCACTGAGGCTCCCATAAGGAACGGTTATGCGTAATTGCTCGCTAATTACGTCTGGCACGTTTTGAATACGCCATCTTTAATATAATTTAATTCTCTACAACTTTTGCATTACGACTTTTCTTAATTCAGATATGAACCTAGGCAGTTCCCTTGTCAGATTTTTTTATGAAAACGGCGGGATACGTTTCTGAGCGTACTGAAAAGTAGTCAACATCCGCTTCTTTACTGTTAAAATGTTTGTGGATTTTTGATTGTCTCTCTGTTTTTGTACCAGTTAGTGTTTTGAGTGCACACGTTACGCTCAAATTTAAATGATAAGAATACACGGAAAATACTCAACCTTAGCGGGACTCGTAGCGCAACTTCCTGTTTGGCAGTGTAACTGGAACCACTCAGGATGGTGTATCTCAAACGAGAGCCCATGGTTGCCTTCAATTGTATTAGTTAAACTACCTCGTACATCTCTCGTCTCCACACAACTGGAATGATCAAACGACGAAACTTGAAGAACTTTTCCGTTATATACTGATCACAAATCGAATTTTCCAGTGCGAGATAGAAGAGATGGGCGTCTGAAGGGTGAACAAGTTTCATAATTATATTATACATATCTTCTAGTATAATTTATAACAATTTATAACTTCATCTAAAGTGGGAGCAGAAAAATTCCCAGAATTACTGTGTCAGGATTTCACAGATACCTCGATTTATGAGAAGGAGTGGTATTATTTATTTATGCAAACGTAATCTTTACACAGATGAGTCAGTAACATAAGAAATATTATTGTGCTGCGATCCTTAGATCACTTGTAGGTAAAGCTCATGTTCGCAAAACTAGAATTAGGATTTTAATAATTATTTTCACTATTGGTACAAATAATCATTGGCGATTCTTCTCAAGCACTTCTTCTCATGGCACGTTGCTTATTCTTATTCTCGTGCACACGGCAAAACATTACCTTTTCCAATTTCCCTAATAATTTGATCTTTTGTTCAGTTTAACTTGGAACTAACAATGTCAATTATTACTACACAAAGACCAGTACCCAACGGTTTAATAATACATTTTACGAGGTCAAGTTTTACCGATCATTTTCTCTTCACAAGACGAGTCCTTGTCGCAGTTATTGATCTTTCCTGAGCATGGTCCGACTTGAGTGATATCGATCAGTTCTGATAATTGATTGATAAAGTTTGTCCTTCTGGATTCTGCTTCACAGTTTGAGTAGAAGATGAGAACCCGATTGGCTTTACGCAGCACTTTCTTGCGAACCTGATAGTAAAAAGTGAAGGGTTTACAGTGCTCTGCTAATTACCTTTGTTCGATGCCCCAACATTCGTTTACCTTTACACATGTACCTTATGTCCCTTATTGCCTTTTTTGCTGTCTTAACTGTATGTACTGTCTTAATTATGTATTAATTATTAATTCAAAATTCTTAACTATGGCAAAACACTCAATCTTGTTGGTAATTGGTTTGTAGCAAGGTGTTACTCTTTTCTTGTAAACGAACCTCAAGCTAATCGTTACATGTGGCTTAATTTGCCAACCTTCTCATCATCATTTTATATGATGCACACTTATATACTTTATATAATGTGTCAATAAATTATTATAAATTATTATGTATGTTTGTGCGCACCTTCGTGGTGTAATAAATTATTATCATTATTATAAATCCTATTATTTGAAGTATCTTATGGTTAGTGTACTGCCTTTTCCGTACGGTTACATAATTTACGTTTATGTTTTTCATATTGTATTTGCACGAGAGCTGTTGAACTTTTTGTCTTTCAGTAATAAATCATTTCATTTCATTTCGAAATATTGACCAATATATATAATATATATATCCACATTATTGATTAGCATAAGATGATCGATTAATAGTTCGATATTAACCGACTTCTTGACCTCATAGAACATCTATCAATGGTTCAAATGTCGTATTTCGGGAGTTTTCCACCTTTCTTTTCATAACCATGTGCCATTCCGCTTTGAATAGAAAACTAACTATCGTTTGATCCATGGCTTCCACTTCTGTGCGAATAACTTCCAAAATATCATAGGGATTTGGATAAGTAGATGTGTTTTTGTAGGTCATTGTCACATCAAAATAGTTTGGGTTTATCTGAAAGTATCTGAAAGTAAGCGTTTGAATTGAGTCTTAGCGTTTGCGGTTTTCGCAACAAGGGTTCGATTTCAGCGCCACACATCTTTTGAACCCCTGCGGTGAAAAAGTCATGTTTGGATAACCACTATTAGCAGTCTAAAGACTTCGACATCTGGAACTGACCGTTTTACTCACGAAAATACCTCTAAGTTGAAGCATATGCTCTAAAAATTTCTGAACTGAAGCGCCTCAGATAAACTGCTGAATGTGATTACATAAATATAAATTGGATAAAGTTGTATACTCATCCAATTTTAGCTTAGCATTTGCAGACTTTCTAAACTCGATCTTACTTTCAGCATCGGTTCATACATGAAGAATAGCCCTCGTCCCGGAGATTCGAGAGTGAAAAATACAAAATTGGTTGAATTTCTCTTTGCTGGCAACTTTGACAAATCAATATTGGGGGGATGAAAGAATACAGCGGACGCTTCGGATAATAAACTGAAAAACATGTTTTTATTTATTTTTTTATAAATATATTTTTTTAGTTGACATATTTGTACAGACTAGTGTCACTAAAAATGCCAACTACTTTACCTAGTTCGGGGTTGCGTAAACTTTTTTTAATTTTTTATTAATCAATGAGTCTCAGGCTCAAGTCCCCAAGCGTGATGTCTCTGAGTACGGTGATGCCCCGCATTATCATTCTCTACTCATTATCTAAAGCTTATCATTAATTAGTTAGTTATCTGATCTATCTTTCGAATTTCTTCAACTACTGACTAAACTAACCTCTCATCAGTGCTCACTCTGCACGTTTTCGGACAATTTTGTAAATGCGATATAATTAGCTCATTAGCAAAGTGTTGTTTTGGGTGATGGAAGAATTCCGTGTAAATTAGTAGTAAAGGATCGTTTTTGTTTGGATTTATCACTTTATTCGTGACTTTATCACATGGAATCAGGTACTTTTGTATGCAAATTACGAGTAGAAATAGGTAGAATAACTTTTCCCAAGGGTAGAACCGCTTTGGGGAACGCATGGGGGATTCGAGATTTTGGAGGAAGATAAGTTGAAAGTGAATGAATGTGAATAGTAAATAGAAAAGAGATCGTGAACTAGTTCATAAAGAAAATCTAAATGGAAATCTACTAAACTGTGTTCTGTTTATCGTTTATGTGAGCCATGTTATTTGCTAAAATGGAAGGCAAACACGTTTTTTTTTTTGCTAAGGGTGTCTAAACTCGGGGACCAACAAGAATTCTACTTTGTTTACTATTGTAAAGTAACACGGTTGAATAAATTTGCATAAGGTTTATCAAATTTGAGCAATTTGCATAGTCAGCATAGTAGTAATTTAAACACAATGCAGCTTCTTTGAAGCAAATTAGAATATGCTAATCATATGCAAATGCATTGTGATATCGTTTCAAATGAATGTGTTCGCATCATCTACCTTCTACTCGCAAATACTCGTGTGCAATTTTGTCTAATATTCTGATCCAGACTCGGATGCATCTAGCTTTGAATTAGTATAAATCTGCTGAATAATTCGCCGCAAAAATGCTGCAAAGTCTCTCATTTGACTCGCTATCCTGTCTACGATGCCAAAATCCCTGTATGTTGCTTTTGGCGTACTGTAGCGAATGTTTAAAGCGGTATGGGACGGGGTATTGAAGCGGAACATGGAACACTGCTTTTTCATGGTTTACATGCACATCGGGCACCGAGCTTTCATGGGAATGTAGTTGTCGGGATGCATTTCAAAACAGTAATATGCTTTAGCGGTTTGACTCCGCAGCGATTCAGCATAATTAGCATATTTACGGTATTTTAATTGTCTTTTTAATTATTTACTTTAATTACCAATTGGTTCCTGTTTAGTCGTAAGTGACAAAAAATCGAGCAAATGTCCCGTGGTGAGCGCTGGTTGTGGACATGCTGTTTGCGCGGGATGCTTCAAGGAAATACAGTAATATTTTTTTAATTATTTCCAATTCACGTGTGTTTAGGTTAATACACGTTTTAACATCTGCTTTTAGCTTCTATCATATTTCCGCTTTTACAAGATAAGAAATTGTCACCCATCCCACAACAGTCTGTCTTTAGCGAAAGAATCAGTATCCATATAATAGCGACGATGAAATTTAGTGTTATTGCTCAACGCGTCGAACTGCCCCTCTCTGTAGATTTTCTGAATTTCTGTCGGAACTCCATTGCAAGACAATGTACTAGGCTTCTCGACCACGCTCTCCCCCTCTGATGGGCCCACTGCACCACGGTTGGCTGGGGTGGGCGGGGGAGCGCTGCGCTGTGCGCTCCCACCCAGGAACGCAGTACCGTAGAACACTTCAATAAACTTCGAGCTTATGTTAACAAAAAAATTTCTTTGATTTAGAACAAAGCTAAAAGATGAAGCTTCTTCGTTTTCCTGTCCAAAGTGTGGGGATCACTCACCGTGGACAAAAAGTGAAAAGTGCCAGCGCTATCATACCCTTATTGGTTCGTATTGTTATTACCTTTGGTGCATTTGTGAAGCGGTATAAGAGCCGGTTCTTGTTCCGCATGTTGGGCGCTGTTTTCCACGTAGTTTATAATCATTTGCATATATAAGATTTACAACACATATTTCAAAAAAACCTGACGTTACATCGCTTTAATTTTAGAACGTACTACTTTGTATACTACCCTATGGTGATATTCCCTAACTTGCTTGTTGATATTTCAACAAACCTTTATGTAACATGACACTACATACGGTACATACGGAAGCTAATCTTTGTGTTGACGCCAATACGATGAAAATAAAGAAGAACTTTTAGATGTGATAAAAGAGCTGAACGAGGGCAATGTTAAAGTGAAGCACGATGTTGTTGGTGGACGTTTATATGAATGGGTAATACAGGCGTCGTTTATATATTTATGGAAATCTCTTATGGGGTTTCCAAGTATGGTGAAAATTTACAGTATTTTGGAACTAGACGATAATATTTTATTTTTATTTTTCATATATGCAAGTTTCGTGCAGAAATACGGTAGTATTGACAGAATCACACCGATTTTTTGGGACACATGGAAACCCCATTATAGGAAAATCAGGAAAATACATCCCTTTGTTCCTATTCTATGAAAATTCGATGAAAATTAGGTCGAAGCGGCAAATTTTCTTTGATTTTTTAAAATACAGCATCGTCGTGATAAGTAACGAAAACACCCGCTAAGCGTACGCTAGTGCTACACACCAACCAGAATTTAGCAGAACTATACAACACACTTTCTGCAAAAAATTCAGACAATCACCTCGTCGAAGAAAAAATACTTGAAATAAAATAAAATAAAAATAATTTCAGATTGATGTCTCTACAGTAAAATCACTCAGTTGTCCTATATGTCTACAAACTTGTGAGTTTTTTTTATTTTATTGCCTAGATTTCGTTTTGCGCTAAAAAAGCACAGACAGGCACTAAAATCCGAAAATTGCCTGTACCTTGAAAGGTGTCTAGAATTTCACAAACCACGTATCATATCGCTTTAATAACTTTAAGTTTAGACGTTGGCGAAAGCGGAAGAGCATCGTCTCCGGAATATTTTCTATGCGGACACTCTACATGTAGAGATTGCGTGGGAGAATTGAAGAAGGATAAGGTTTGGACGCGAAATGCCATTCTAATAACTTGAATATACCACACATTAGTTTTCATGGACCTGCGCCTTTAAAGAGAAATACCGGCCGGTTTTTGAAACGCATCGAGTACACCAACATTCTTATGCGTCATATGCAAATGAGCATAATTTAGCATAAAAAATAGACCCGAATTGGACCCCATTTCGCATAAATACAGAATGCAGTTGTCCTCGATGCGTTTCAAAAACCGGCCGTATTTCGCTTCAACTTTTTACTAAGACAAGAACTCGAATAGTCCACTGGTCTACTAATGAGGAAACACAATATTTTTATTGGCCTGCGTTCAATTCCTGTGGCACTGACGCGAGTCGCGCTCAGCAGAATTGAACCCCCGTTCTGTTGGTGTTGTTTAGAAGCCTTATCTAGTAGACCACCGTGTGCAAAGCTTGCAAGGTGTGTTAGAATTGAACGTACTTGTTCACTAATTCACACTTTAGACCAACAAAGTATCGTGTCCGTTGTGTGGTGTCGCAACACATTTTGATATCGACGAGAAGAATGTTTTAACAGGTGAATACAACAACCAAGTTTATTAAAAAACTAATTTACTTTGCAGTATATTCATAAATCTCCGTTATGGACGTCCCATATACTACACCCTACACCCCATTTTTCTTTCTTGTTTTTTTTTCGTTCAGAAAACATTAGCGCACAAATAACTTTGCATTAAAGGGATAGGTTCACCTCGAATTGCACCTTTTTTTATAATTTATGTTGATGGTATGACCTGTGACGGTCAAAATGTGAAAATTGCAATAAATTTCCTTTGCTCCCCGTAGTAGGAGAGCTTGCTCAAAAAAAGCTAAACTACCTCGATTCTATAAAACAATTGGAGTACCGCAGCCATGGTATGTGGGAAATAGCGCAGCCGGGCTGGAGGTGCAGATATTGTTGTGATAGACAGAGGATGATAAAAGGCCCTGTATTTTCTAGCGCCTCCAGCATGGCTGCGCTATTTCCCACATACCATGGCTGCGGTACTCCAGTTGTTTTATAGATTCGAGGTAGTTTAGCTTTTTTTGAGCAAGCTCTCCTACTACGGGGAGCAAAGGAAATTTACTGCAATTTTCGCATTTTGACCGTCATAGGTCATACTATCAGCATAAATTATAAAAAAAGGTGCAATTCGAGGTGAACATATCCCTTTAAACGTTGGAGGTCTGTTTTGTAGCAATTGGTATTGGTTATCTTACAAACATTTTTTGTATTACCATGTTTTTATGACTAGTTTTTTTGCAGATGTCGTAGCAGATTTGCAGAAAAGACGTCTTGTTGAGTTCGACTTGCATAAATGTGCAACCTGTGTCAAAAAGGTTTACTAATTTTATCATATTTTTTATAATATTATTTTAAATGTAAATATAGTAAATAATACATATGCGAACAAATGAGAATATGCCAGTTGACAATATGTAAGCAAGCACTTTAGGAGCGAGCGGAACGCGTGTGGACGTGTGAAAATTGCGACGTGAAACCGGTAAGGATTTATACGGAAATAAACTGAGGGTTCATAATTATTGGCCTGTTTATAAGAATCTCAAATTTGAGACTGATATATAATAAACGTTGTCTTATCTAAGGTATTAAGGTAAGGTACCTTAACTTACCTCTAATTTAAGGTAAGGTACCTCTAAGGTAAGGTAAGGTACCTCTAAGGTCTAAGGTAAGGCATCTTATAGTAATGCAACCACTGGTCTCACAAACAAAGGCTAGTTCCATAAGTTTCAGTTATGCGGTTACTGCGCGCACCGCGATCACCGGGATCATGAGACTGTTGAATGTTTCCCGAACAGTGTGAGTCATGATAATTGCCTGCAATTGTTTAATTATGTGCAACCAACCAATACCTTTATGTGTTTCTTAGACATGTCCCGCTTTCATGTGGGTCCCAGCTTAAGTAGCTCGTTTCATTGTTAATTTCGTTGTGTCTAATATAACTTGCGCGTATTTACAGATAAAGGAGTACGCAGTGGCCCTGGAAAAAGCATTTGTTTCCAAGACGGAAGACCTAGAAAAAGATGTCGCGCAGACGATGACCAAGTTATACGATCACTTTAGGAATGTGAGAGCATTATAGTAATTGAGATATTAGTTTTCAAAATTGTATTATTATAAAAGAGTAACTGTAGCCGGCATATAAAAAGGCTGTCGAGCTCAATCGAAGCGCATTATGCAAAAGAACTTATTTGTGATTGTCTTCATTCACAAAATTTTCATCTACGTTTTAGATGGAAAGACACCTCAGGCTGCGTAGCCGTCTGGCATACTATATTTTTGACAGCGCATATCATAGTGTTTATTATAACATATTGTAACAGACGACGACAGACCTGGCCCTGTGCACAAAGATTTGCTGGTAATTGATGTAGTTGCTTTTCTCTAGACGGTGCGCACCGCGTACAAACGGAGTATCGACAAGGACGACGCGGTTGACTATCATCGAGCCACTAAGAGATTATGCCAAAGGATAGAGGAGATGGAACATATACACAGAGAGTGCATGCAGATCTATGCTGAGGATATTATGGTACGGTTAATTTTTGCAACTTAAACTAACGCCTTAAATACGTTAGCTTAGTGCCCGAGGTATGCAAGTCTCCCGTAAGTCTGGAACACATACACATTCATTGAGTGTATACATATCTATGCTAAGATAGATTTGATTCGTGTGGCTATGCTACGCGGGTGCGCACATGGTAAACCTGTGGCGCATTTCCTGGCACATGGTAAACATGTGGCGCAAGCGTACGGCATATGTGTGCCGCATGTGTGCCATCGATACGCCAACTGTAGAACCTCTTAAATGTAAGAAATTATCAGATAAAAATTTGTTATGAACGTATTCAGACAACGATCAACGATCTTGAAGAGCCGGTGGTACAAGAAGAGCCTTAATTGACGAGCAATTGGATAATTTCTCCATCGACTGATAACTAATTATTGTTTATCAAATTAATTATCAAATTATGCACTGCTCAGACAAATACTCGATGCCTGAATTAAATTGCCTTGCTGGAACAATTATTGAATGCTTAATTTGGATGCTAGTGGAAATAAAGTTGTATTTATCTTCTGAATGTAAGTATGTAATGTTTGTCAGGTTAGAAGTTGGAGTACTGGAACCATATTATAGAATCAGGCATGCAGGCTTCCTCCTCCATCTCTCTTCTTCTTCTCTCTCTATATCTCTCTGTCTGTGAATCCATCTCTCTCTTCGCCAATCTATTGAGAGGGTCTTCCGACTTCAGATGATGTTCCCTTTCACTTCCTCTCCCGTTGTCTGTTTCTATTGCTCTGCTTCTCTCTCCTCTTGATTCTTTACACTCCCTCGCGCATGGAATGCCCCCTCTGCTTCTCTCCTCATATGCAGTCTACACACTCTGTCTCGCTTCGAATTTTTCTCTGTTTCTCTCCTCATCTCCATTCGTAGCACTCTCTCGCGTTGAATGCAAAGATAATTGGGTCGCCAATGTGTCTGAAGAACACAATCCCGGACAAGAATCATCGGAGTTTCGGAATATCTGTCGACGTCTGTATTCTGAAATGAAACAAGAAGATTGCCTTATACATATGTTCCTTTGGTAATGTCTCTCGTTTATGTTTGCTTGATACTGATTTCAACGAGATAAAACTTTTGACAATGGGTTTTTTTATATTCGTGACAAAGGTCGCGTAATGTAGTTTGTATTCGTTCATTTAAATAGTTTTGCTTCTTTTTGTTATTTCATTTATGTTATTTTACGTATGTTGGTCGTGAATGTTTCATTGTACGAGTGTGTGGTTGGCGAATAATTCCGCCTCACAGGATTGTACATCGTGTTTACGTGATTCAGAATCATAATACTAGTTATTACTATTATCTTGATCTACCCATATGTTCTTTTGCTAAGTTGTACGAGGAGGGAAATAAAAAATATTTATATAGTGCCCATATTCCCGAGTACAAGAAATCATCTACAAGTATAGTAGTGTATGTGTCCCAGCTGTGCATCCAAATCTAATTTGGTGTAAACTTGAAATTCGATGAGTTGCGTTTGGAAGTAGAAGCACTTTTTGAGGGTAGGAGAAGAAGATGAAGAGAGAGAGAGAGAGATAGGGAGAGAAAGGGAGAGAGGGAGGGGGAGATATAGAGAGAGGGTATTCAACAAATGAGTGCAACTCCGGATTGAAAATTTCCACACGCACATAGTGCACACCAGATCTTCCTTATGCTTATTTTGTGACCATGTAGAACCAGTGATATGGGCTGTACTATAATGTCTCAGTTTAGTAGGAAACCTGATGCCATATTCACCACTCAATTCTCCATGGGGAATTCTCCGTCTTTTTCTCTGCGAGTCTCACTTTAGAGTGCTACTTTCCGTGCCCAGGGAACATTTCCCCTAGGGAATCGGAGTGGTTAATATGGTCTCTGGTATGGCCATCAATATGTATTATGTCTACATTCTAATTTCTTTCTAATGTTTGAACCCACGCTCTGGCTTACACTCCATTTTTACGATTTTTATCTAATAATTAAAGCAGTATAATGGCCGATTTTTGAAACGTATGATGGGGAACTGCATTCCTATGAATTTATGCAAACAATAAGTAAGCTCGAATTCAGCTCGCTTTTTTATTCTCACGCTCTTTTGTATATAATGCGTTCGAATGAAGTTATCCAACACCCGTTTCAAAAACGATGTTATACCGCTTTAATTAAATAAAAAAAAGACAATTTAGGTTATGCGGGGAGATGCAGATCCGCAAGAGCGACACCACAGCATCGCTATTCCCAAATATGATTGTTTCGGGTCCACAGTGGAGTCTTTATCCATTGCTGGCAATTATTGCGTTTGTAAGTTCTAGCATTACTTTACAGTTTAGAGCGGTATAGCACATGGTTTTGAATTTAGAGAACGGTGTTCTTATGTATATGTATCATATGCAATGCACTGTGCTCGTCTGTACAGAACTTGTCATATGAAAATGGAATCAATTTCAATCAATATTCATAATAAATAAATTAGCATACAATACTATTTCAGTGTGAATTCGCCTGTGGTATGGTGCATCTCTCCCTGTGTCTCCCCTTTTACTTTCTACTATTGCCACTTATTTCGGGCACCATGGGATTGGTCGCCTCATTTCATGCTGTCTTTCTTAGGTATCCGAATAGGTAAGATTTATCGTTTACTGTATTATAATGTAGTGTATTTTTTGCGGCAAGGACCCCCGACTTGCAATTGCTCGCTTCTCTTAAAACGACATAACGGCCGGTTTTTGAAACTTGTGATGGGCAAACCTATGTATTTATTCTAAATGGGCCCGAATTGAGCTCCGGCTTTTGAAACTTGTAATGGAGAATTGCATTCCACTGTATTTATTCCAAGTGGAGCCGAATTAAGCTCGATTTTCTATTCTAATCAAGCTTATTTGCATATGATGCATGAGAATGAAGATAACCAAATCTGTTCAAAATCTGGAAAGCAAAAAATAATCAATAAATCAATATTCTATACTAATACTCTTCAGGACCGATTTCATCCTTCAACTAATCGCTGCCATTGTCTCATTTATATTTTTCTTCACTTCTTTATTGGAAACATACTGTCTTAGCGATTTCACACGTGAGTTCTATCATTAATTCCATTTCGAATTTTTATGGGGTTTCAAAGTTCAAAGTTCAAAGTATGATGAAAATGTACCGACTTATTTTTCGTATTTTCCTATTAAATATGCAGGTTTCGTGCAAAAATACGGTGGTATTAACATACGGTAGCATTGATAGAATCACGGACGTTTTTTGGGATACTTTGAAACCCCATAATGAACTTGTGTGTGTGAGCGCAAGCGCATTAGGCTTAGGTTAGGCTTAGGCTTCGGCTCAGGCTAGGATTACGTTCTAATTGTAAAACAGTAAAACAATTAGAACGTAATCCTAGCCTGAGCCGAAGCCTAAGCCTAACCTAAGCCTAATGCGCTTGCGCTCACACACACAAGTTCATTATGGGGTTTCAAAGTATCCCAAAAAACGTCCGTGATTCTATCAATGCTACCGTATCGGCTAGCGAATCATTAGAGTGACAAATTTTGTTTAGTTGAAGTTTATTTTCGTTATTTTATTGATTACTCGCAGATAGATATTGATTGGCCATTGATATGAACCGATGTTTATCGATTATTTACATTTATTTTTTATCGATTACCTTTCAGATGCCGATGAACCATCAGAGGGTGTTTGTCACGGGGTGAAATATCGTACAGTACCTCTAGTCAATTCTTGCACGGATTTTATCGGAGGAGTACAGAACTACTTACTCGAAAAGGTTATTTTTGTGTAAAACTGTGTAGACAGAGGTTTTCAGCTTATTCAAGAACTTTCTCCCGCTCTCATCGGGAGCTCAGGCCCAAGTAAGTAAGTTCTGACACACGAATTTTTCCGGCGTGACCATGACCATGCGTTACCACAAGAAAAGTGGAATACCTTACATGGGAAACTGAAAACCCCGATATGTGCCCGAACAAGTCGCTCAAATAATCGGGCACGGATCGGACACATATCGGGGTTTTTTGAAGTTATCGGGCACATATCGGGGTTTTCACTTTCCTGTGTATTTACTGAGCCATTAACAATTAAAATTAACGTCAATTTTTTTAAATCGGTTTTTTTAGCAAATAATCGGGCACATATGGGGGGTTTCACTTTCCTTTGTATTTACTGAGCCTTTAGCAATTAACAACTTTTCTAAACATCATAATTGAAGCTAGGCTGGAACGAAGACCGCGAACGACTTCGCTTCGGTCTTTCTTGTGCCCTGACTCTGCTAGCCGCCGTCCATCTATTTGTGTGCAGCGCGCTGACGATATACAGTGGAATCGAGACAAAGTAACCCTTGTATTATTTGTACTTTTATAATATTGGATAAACCGAGCATTCAGGGAACTACTATAAACCTTATGGCTATGACATTATGCTACTTTAATTGAACATGCAAGCTCTCGTGTGACCATGCTCGCTATTCTGCTCGGCATACGCAAATTAGGACTTGGATAGTTTCGTTATATTCAGGGCCATGAAAGAAGGCACACGTAAATAGCAGTATTAATTTCAGACTCCGTGCTTACTCTTATCATTATCAATGCGTCGTGGGTGGTCTTCTGGTCGTCGTTGGATTGGTCCACTGGCGTTATTGTTGTACATTTTTCTTTCTCGGTCTTCCATTTACCATAGGAGTCTATGCAATTATTCAAGGTAATATATTTATTTATTTATTTATTTATTTATTTATTAAATAACATCGAGGTGTGCACCTATTGATAATATGTATATGATGTTTATAAATTAAACCATGAATAAAGCATTGAGACAGTCGCTAATATTAAAACCTTTGGCAGTACATCAAGTCCTTCATTACCTACTATTGACATGACCTGAGGTCTTGTTAGTCAATGATGTAGCTCTCGGAAGCTCATTATTCCTTTTATTAATTCTGCATATAATTTTTATTACTTACATGGGTGGAACATGTGTTTGTTTTTAACATCGAATACAAACTCTTCTATATTTTTAATTCTTATTTTTAGGTACAGTAACATGGAGACACCATTGTGACGGTCCGCTCTCCCGATCATTGAATATAGGAGGAGCCGCTTTAGCAGCTCTTCTATCATTCGTAACCGTATTTGGTATTTTCTGCTGGTCAACGAAGTAAGAATTTATTGAGTATACGGTTTCATTCTAGTGAATTACAACACACACACACACACACACACACACACACACACAAGCACGCACGCACGCACGCACACAGGATTCCTGTCGCGCACCCTCTTTCTGTGTGCGGCGATGGCGCGGACTCGCGGAAGCGTGACCTTACAAGATCTAATATCTTTATTCCAGGCTGACAGCTTCGCATCCTCCCCTAGTGAGGCACTGTCATTGGAGGCCAGAATCAGAAGAGTACTGTATTCGAGTGATTCACTTTTCTGTACCGTACATTGATTGGCTACCACACGAGACAGACAGGGAGATGCTGGTTGTACAGGTGAAGTTATGACAAATTCCGATTTTTCAACAATACTCTTACAATTAGAGTGTGAGAGAAAGAGATAGAGATAGAGAAAGAGAAAGAGAGGGGGTACAAAATGAGAGAGAAAGGATTAACAAAGTGAGACTGGGAGAAGGAGGTATGGAAAGAAAGACAGACATATACGGGTAGGATGAGGTATGACAGGTATGATGAGAATCCTGGGATCCATACATAATTACCTCCAAACAATTTCTTTTAATCAATCAATAAATCCACAATCGCTTCCAGATGATCGTCTACAGCCTACTATTGATCCTCTCAGCTCTTCAGTTCGCGTTCTCAATGAAAAGTGCTTTCTCATTACGAAATGTTTATCTTTATTATTAGGAAACGATGGGGCCAATAAAGATTTTTCCCACAAAGTAGGATTAGCATGACTCGATTGTATACTACAGAATATCGGGGATTATTAGCTTGTTCAGACCACTACGAACTGAACCTAATTGTCAATGAATTATACAAAAGTATAGTATAGTGCGAATGGACAGTGTGCTTCAGACGCAAAACCAACCCAGAGCTGGGTTTGCTGATAATTGTCTTGGAGGAATTTTAAATTTTAAAGCGAAATACCGGCCGGTTTTTGAAACGTATCGTGCACAACTGAATTCTTACGTATTTATGTTAATTTACTCGAATTTAGCTCCATTTTTTACTATAATTCATGTTCATTTGCAAAAGCTGCAAAGGTTATGGTGTATCCTATGTGTTTCAGAAACTGGCTGGTATTTCTCTTTAAACACTAAATACTTTATTCCGTGAAATGTTTATTAGTAAACTCTAAGTGTACTTATTATGGGGGTTTTGTTTTGTGCATTGATAAAGTATGGAAATTGTGTGACGGCTTCCCAGATCCAGATCCATGAAAAACAAACAATTTGCTTTGTTATCCAAATCCTCGTTGTATATTTCCAATTTTGGTTCCTGCCGGTTCGAGTCCTCCAAAGAATGAACCTCCAACTGTGTAGATGGGTTTATCACCGTATTCTTCATCAGGCAACACATGAAGGTAAGATCCCATACCCTGAAATGTGCATTAAAGCTGTATAACACGTGGTACGTGAAACATGTGCTGAACAAAGATCTAATATCTTGAAATGTGCATTAAAGCTGTATGGCACGTGGTACGTGAAACTTATTCTGAGCAGTTAATTTATGTTTATGCGCCCGTCTGTACCGAAATGGCACGGAATAGGAATAGAACACAATTTGCATAGATACATGGACTACGGTGCTCCAGCATAAGCATGAAAATGACTTGCCATCCCGCTTCAAAGGCTCATCGTTAGAGGCATTCCAAGATGCTATTTTATAAGCCCCCTGAACAACGCAGAAGGGAAATGAGAAATATAGTCTATTGAACCTTGAAACATTGAAACTGTATTTTCACCCTTGAATAAAGGTGCACGCTCAATTGAAGCGTGCATTTATTTTATTGATTAAAAAAATTAATCAATATTCAAATCCCACCTGTTTATTTCCATTTGCGCTCATATCCACCATGGAGTAATAGGGTCGGAGAATGGCTAAGAGGTCAGAGTCGCCACCGCCGACTAGACTGCCCACCTGACGAAATTGACTTTACGGAAATTTTGTTCAATGTATCAAAGCGAAATATCGGCCGGTTTTTGAAACGCATTTCGAGTGCACTAGCATTCTTATGCCACTTATGCAAATGAACATAAATTAGAATAAAAATCGAGTTAAATTCGAGCAACTTTGCATAAATACGTAAGAATTCGGCTGCCCACGACTCGTTTCAAAACCGGCTGGTATTTCGCTTTAAAGCGAGAATAGAGAGGGGGAGCAAGAGCCGAGAGTGAGTGTGCGCGAGAGAGCGAGAGCGAGATAGAGATAGAGAGAGAGTACGACATTTCCTGGCGTGCTGCTGGAGTGATGCCGTCATATTGAACAGATTGGAGATGATCAGAGCTTCTTCCGGTCGAATAAAGCCACTTCTGTTGCTTTTAATCTTATATTGTGAGTCGGAAGAGCTCTGATTATATAATTAAAGTACGACAAAACGAGAGCGATACAAGGAATATAGATAGATTTACAGCGAAATACCAGTCGGTTTTTGAAACCCATGGTGGACAGATGAATTCTTACGTATTTATGCTAATTTACTCGAATTTAACCCGATTTTTTATTCTAATTCATGTTCATTTGCATAAGCAATATAAGCTGCATAAGAATGCTGGTGTACTAGTACTAGATGTGCTCCAAAAATCGGCCGGTATTTCGCTTTAAAAAGCAAGTAAATTTCACCTCATCCAAGTCTCGCATTGATTGCTCCGAGTAACCGTAGTGATTATCGTTAGTCACATCGGGGTCACCGTTTGCGTCAACTGAAAGAAATTCTTTATTATTAGTCGGCCAAATAAGAACTAGACTGATTTGGATTTGGTATCCCAGCACTTTTCACTTTTTAGCTGGCTGCTTTGAAAATCGCGTTTAATTTTCACTGGTATTTTATTTACTATAACGCTGCGGAACAAGTCATAAGCTCACTTTGAAACTTTATTGTACCACACTTGAATAAAGGTGCACTCTCTTGCTTGAAGCGTAAAATATTTATTTATTTATTGCAAATTTATTTGTATTCATCGTAATTTGTATATCAACTGACCTTTTTTATTCTTCTCGTATTTAACGGGTTCAAATTTCTGCCACCAGTCTTGATCGATCATGTGCATTGGATCGGAGCATTCTACTGAAATAAAAAAATATTAATTTAAAGCGGTATGCTACGTGGTTTTGAAACAAATACTGGAGAAATGCACTCCCACGTTTTATGCACACAACTGTTTGAATACCCACCTTAATTTTAAAGCAATCCCCGATTATTTATGACCAGTCATGAGGCGACTTACATGGAAGTGTGATTGGTTTAGCATGGGCATACTTATATTTATATACAAAGTTTCATCATAAGAAATTCACATAATAGGAAACAATTGCATATGCATACTTCGATATTGATAGAGTATTTATGTTAAGTTTTCGCGCACTTTCGCATGCGAAAGTATCATCCATGTTATTGCAGTTTCTGTAGTGGGAAACTACTCGAATTTTATATACAGTAAGAAATTTACATACACCTACGGCGTGTTTTGCATACACCTAATGTAAAACTGCGCGAAAATGGAAAAGTCAACTTGGATGGTACTTTCGCGGCGAATTCGCGCGAAAGTGTAACATAAATACTCTATGAGCTGCGAAACTCTTTTTATACCCGAACACGAAGTTTACATTTCCGTAACGCACATCGGTATGCAAATTACGCTACAGTTATTCTTTTATAAATATGTATTGTGGATTTTATATTGCTGCATCACATGGAACAATGTAAGAAAAAAGCTCACCAAGAACAATTGAAATAGCTAAAGAAAACAGTAGGTTTAGTAAAAATTGCATAGCGTTCCGGGTGTGAAAGTGATACAGATTTTCCATTTCTCAAAGGGATTGTAGGTCATTCCTATAAAAGAAAGTCCGTAAACAGGTTCCCTAACGAAAGTGACATCTATTAGCTTTGTACTTATGAAAAATATTCGGATTATCTGGTATATATCTTTGTACAAAACCAGATAAGTAGAGAAGTAAGGTTGTAGTTTTACCGATACTGTAGTAATATTTATGGGGTTTACAAGTTTTCCAAGTTCGGTGTGATTCTGTCAATACTACCGTATTACAGCACAACAACGCATTTATAATATGAAAAATTAAAATCCTCATGCAGTTCCAAGGTACGGTAAATTTTCCCCATATACTTGGAAATCCCATTATGGAAATAGTGGTAAATAAGGCAGGTGTTGACGACTACCGTACCCAAAATTATTTAAACTTACCGCCAAACATACCGAGTCTTCCGAATATAGGTCCCGGTACGTACGCGTTCCGGAGCGCGTAACGCGATTTTCCACTCCGACCGTTACCGGCCTTGCGACAAAATTTTGACTACGGTAGCTATAGCCCTTTTTGAATTACTTGTTTTGCAGGATTCAAACTATTGACTTATTTCCTAGAAAGTAACGCATTAGTCACACTGCGCTATTCACACGCTTGCTAATCGTGCGTTAGTGGAATTCTTTTTCGCCTTTCGTTAAAAAATCGATTATGAATTCGGAACGCGTACCGGGACCTACACCAGGAACGGTACTCGGGCCGTTTTCATACCGGTACGGAACGGGATTACGTTCCGAGTACTCGGCCTGTGTACCCGGAAGAGTTTGCAAACCGGACCGAGCACTCGGAACGGGACTCCGATGAGTCCGTTCAGCAATCGATCGATACCGTCAAAACTTGTTGGATTTTTGTTCGGACTTACAATAATTAGTTCCATTTATTTTGTCTCGAAGTTTTGATGTTTTATGTTTATGGGCGCGTTCGGGATTGATTTTCCGAAAGGAAACTCGACCAAATCCTCGTTCGGGATGGACATTTTGGAAACGTTCTAATGCTTGGAGAAAACAAAAAATACAGTATGAATTAGCTTGCAAAAAACGTTTCCCGCGCATATTTTTCAAATTTTCCATGCTAATTCATACTGTATTTTTCGTTTTCTCCAAGCATTAGAACGTTTCCAAAATGTCCATCCCGAACGAGGATTTGGCCGAGTTTTCTTTCGGAAAATCAATCCCGAACGCGCCCTATATCATTATAGTGTAAATTATAGTGTATGTTGTTAATTATAGTGTATGCGATTCTGCACTCCTCACTTATGAACCGTGAAATGGAAGAAGAGATCAGAAAAGGTATGTTTGTGATTAGTAGGATACTGAAATTAACACTTCTTACGGACTGAAAGAAGATAATTGTGTAGCTGACGAGCCGTGCATCAGTTTCAGTTCAGCCGTCTGGGTTTCTTTGGTTCCTTTCTATTTGTGCTATGATTTTGCTCGCTTTTCAGTAGTCTTCAGTAACCCTCGAGAATTCCCGTCGGGTTATTTTGCGTCTTTTGTTTTATCTGAGGAGGACAAAGAATGCGTGAAGGCTCCCCTCAAGGACAGTCTCAAGCTGGAAGAGGAAAAGGTTCGTCTCTTGCTGTGTTCACCATTTTCGTGTGAACACCGAGCACAGCTAATTGTACTATTTGTGTGTCACGGCTGATGACTTTATCTGTTATGTACTCTTGTAGGCAAATCCAACATACAATTGAATCATGATTTCTGTTGCTGACGCTGATGCATAGCTTTTCAGCGGAGTATCGCTTACGAGAAACATTTGATACCATATGTTGCACAGTCGGAGTCTTTCGCAGCCGAGTCGTCTTCCTGTCCTGCTCTTAAACTATATCGAAAGGAGGACATTGGCCCCGAAATTGCGGACTACTGTACGTGCTTCATTCCTTCATTGTGTTTATTGCCAATAAGTTTCTCAAGCCAGCTGGTTGCTCGGCGATTCTAGGGGTCTCTCTCCTTACCACACATAGCTGTGTTTCTTGATGAGTTACATCAACGCGAACGGCAACAATATTAAGCATGTTTATTTTTACTTTGATCACGCTCCAACACTAATAGAGTATTTAAATTTAACTCCTGTTTCGGAAACGCGAAACAGGAAACAGACACTTCAACAGCTCTTTCTAGTTTCCAGCAGAGGCGTTTAGTGTACGAACAAATGCGAGAGAGATCATCGGACAAAATTTCAAAATGGAGTCCTAGCCTAGCACGATTTTGGTCGTACTGTAGCGAGATTTTGGGCAGTTTTGCGTTTCCGAAACGAGTTAAATACTCTATAACACACCTTATAAAGCGTGTTTAATTAAGCCTAACGTGCGAATTGGGGTGGTGTGTGGGTGGATATTCCCTCTATGGTGAAGTGTTTCGGTTTTGATTGGCTTGTTTTGTTGTTGGACAACATGGTTGTTGTAATGTATAATTATAATCAGGGGTATGGGTTTGTTTGGCGCGGTGAAACACGCACGAACCACCTCCGGGTTGGTTTTGACCACCTCCGAAAGCAATTAGAAATTTATATATATGAGTGAAACATGGTGTTTTATTAAAAACGGTCTATCACTAAGACTAAGTAAGCTAAGGAAACCACCTCCGTTTACGCACGGAATTTATACCCTGATTATAATGTTCTTATGTGGGTAATTATGTAACGTTCTGAAGCGTTAGCGTGCGAATGAGTGAATTGTTTACCATGCTTTTTAGTGGATCGCCTGGCCGATGAAGTAAAGGCGACGAATGATCAAAATGCCGCCGTACGTTTGCTTGACGTAGCATGTGCGTTGTCCAAAACTGGAGATGCGAAGGAGTTTGCCGCGCGATTACAGTTCGAGTTCAAACATGATATTTTGACTGCTATCAATATTGCAGGTACTACCTTTATTTTCTGAAATTGTCAACTTTGTCCATTGAGCCTTGTAGACTACGTCTCAGTATTTCGCTTTAACCTTAGCAATTTGTAGTCGTAGTATATGAAAGATAAACTGATAAACCGATTCAGCCAGCTACAAAAAGTCACTTGTGGATGTTCTCCTCAATTGGGTCAGTTTCTCCAATTCGTTGCTGTCTGAGGGAATCACTCTATTGGTTGCTGGTAGACAGTGTCCCGATATAACCGGACTCACTCATTATGGTATCCATCTCATCGAACGGACCTCCCTTACGTCGGTTTTTTGAGGATTCCTTTTTCTTTGCTTATTTGCACTTGTGCAACTATTTAGACAGTTGACATTTGAGGATGTTTTGTCCAATCTCAATAATAATAATAATAATAATAATAATAATAATAATAATAACTCTCGTGTCGTAGCACACTGTGTACATGTACATTTGTGATCTCAATATACAAATATTTACCCTTTGCTTTAATTTTTATATCTTATGATATTTTAAGGGATGCTCTTGTATTCGCTGCGCATCTTCTTTCATACAAGAATCCTATAACTCAATCGCTGTATGACCGATGGATTGCGGAGAACAAAGACAAATTGCCATCGTCAGTACGAAGCGCCGCGTAAGTGAAACCCTTTTTTTTTTGTGAATTAGCATTGGGCATTAGCAACATTGACTGCACTGGACGACGGTTAGTTTATTGATTTATTTATTCATTAAATACACCAAAAGTTGTGCATCAATTGTTGTCCGTTAGTTCGTTAGCTGTTGTTGTTGTAGTTATTTTATTTGTGTTCGTCCATGACCAACGCATACTGCCTATGCAAGTTTATTAATTTATCATTACTTTCTTTACGCACACAAAACATGCTACATAATTTAGGGAGCTGGTTCAAGTTCTCGAGGAGCGATTGTCCAGTTTGTTTGCACCTCAATTTCCACTGGTTGGTTGTATATTTTTTCAGTTTTGTTTACTCGCGTTTTTTTTTTAGATTTTGATCATATTATTCATTATTGTTATTATTGTAACTTCTGTATTCTGCAGTCTGGTATTCAGTGTAATATTGTATTAATGAATAATAATAAGTTGGCTTGCACGGTTTGCAGACTGAAACTTATCGCCTTGTCCTCTGTGCAATGCCTGCTGAAGACGTGCAGTCGCGCACTTTGAAGAGCAAAACGAACTCGTGCCTCCGGAAGATGTGAGTGTTTTTCAAACTTCTATCATCTTACCCTTTCGTTTGTCATTGTCGTGTCATTGATGTTTGCTTCCATTCTTTTCTCATTTGTGCATTTGCTGGTATAGGATGTGTTTAAAGGGAATGTCAAGCCGGTTTTGCATGTTGGGCGAAAAAAAACTTGCGTTTTGAAGGTAAGGAAAGTGAACATAAAAATAAACAAAAACTTTACTTCATGTAAGAAGAAAAACAATTTCAAACCCCTCCAAAAAATTCCTTCAATATGGGATTCTAGTCGTGTGGACCAGGGCATAAAACTCGTCGGGAAAAGCTCAAAACCACCATCCAAATATATGTAGTGTTTCCGAAACGCCGAAACGTGTATCCCTTTATGATACGTTTCTGATTTTTACTATACCCAATATTTTAATCCCGACGGTGGTATGGCTACGAGCTCAAGACCACCGTCTAAATTTATGCAATATGCTAATTCGGATGCTGGTTTCGTCGGTCAGAGCGTGAGCGTCAACGAGTTTATGCCATGGTGTGGACAGAGCTAAGCCAAATCTCGAGATTTTCTTAGTCTGCGCCTGGAGATGTCTTTCTGCGCAGAATCCCCCTTGACATGCCCTTTAAAAAAATCTTAGTTTTCTTTAAATTTTATTTGATGCAGCATTTTGTTCTTTTCCACAAATTTTTGTTCTTTTCTTTTCCACTTTTACAGTTAAATTTCTATCTAAGTGTATTAAACCATAATAATATAAACAAAGTAGTATTCGTGAAAATTGTTTCAGTTTTCTGGCATCTATGGCACGTGGAAATAACTATGGACTTTCTGAGGCTATTGTGTGGGACATGAGTTCAAGATCCGAATATGAACAGACTAAGGTTTGATTCCGAGTGTTTGATTTATGTTTTGTGTATTATATTCTGTATCCATAGATAATTAAGATAGTAAGTAATGATTGACTAGTTTTTCACTTGATTGAATTGCTTAAAACGTTGGATGTTGGATACAAAATTGGAGGGCATTTTCTTTCCTTGACACCTCTGCAGCCTCTGCTTTAGGATGTGTTTTTGGTGCTTCTAAAAGTCTACCAAATGGTGGCGTTTGCTGATGATGAGCGAAAGAGCACTTCACCTCTGATGCAACGGTTCAAAGCTCAAGGTAAAGCTACACCTTCTTTGTGCATATCCATATCATCATATCATGCAATCTTTTGTATATATTCCTCTTTTATGCTTTATACTCGCTGATGGCTATTGCACTTTCCATTTTTTTGCTTTTGTAGCTGTGATTCGTCATCTATTCGATGAGCTGTCATTAGTACAGCCGCGCAATTTTATCCTGGCGGACTACTCTTCTGTTGACGACGAAGACACGGTTTGTATTTGTTATTGTTCGTTGAGTATTCATATAAATAGATTAGTAATGGTGTTTGTACTGTGTGGGCGCTGTACATGCAATATCAATAAATGCATTAAATAGTGATACTGAGGTCATATTCACCACTCAATTCCCCATGGGGAATTAATTCCCCTTCTTTTTCTCTGAGTGTCTCACATTAGAATGCTATTTTTGTCACCAGGGACACGAACTACTTCACAGAGGGAATCGGAGTGGTGAATGTGGCCTCTGGTCTGGTCAGACGTTTGCTCCGGTACATAAAAGCTTTACAATATGATAATATCATCGTGTGTTTTCAGATCGAGCTAATGAGTGTCGTAGACAAGATACTTCGGTTTGTACGCGTCGCTTTGGAGAAAACTGAATTTGGACCGGTGTGTTCCTTTTTTGGGACCAATGTGTTCTTTTTTTATGAGTTTAAAAATAATTGTATGATATAAGAAAACTTGTTGTGATGTTTGCAACGCAGAAAAAGTTTTTTTTTAGCTAACAATACTTTTATCTTTCAGCTGTACGAAGCCCGCCTACAAGCAGCATTCCATATTACGAAGGCGTTTTTCATGGTTGTGTTTCGATTTTGTTGGCTTCTTGAAATTATATATGTTGTTTGTATATTGCTTGTGCGCTTGTCGACTTGTCGTAGAGTTCATTTCACCATTTTTATCTTTGTTTGCGCTTGCGCCACTGTTGAGGAGTAGGTTAAGTTAAGGATATTTTTCGTAGTCAAGACCAAGACCGAGCCGTCGATGTAAACAGAAACTGCAAACAAAAAGTAGCAGTATTCTTTCTATTTTGCTTTTGCATGAATGCACCTCATAACCTTGTTTAGATTTTCGTTGAAGGGGAGAGTGTAAATATTATTCCTTTCTCCAACACTCTTCTCCAACCGGATGCTTGCGAAAAACTAATCAGTTTGATTTCGAGTGGTATGTTTTTTTCGGTTTGTACCTGCTGTAGAATTAGTGTTGAATATAGGGAGCGACTCCGACTTCTAGCGTATATTTATATATTACTCGTACTTTTTTTATATTACCCTAAAATGGGGTTTTTGAGCATAACTAATCTATTGGGGCACGATTGCATGATTGAGTCTTTCCTACTGAAAACGATTTTTGGTGTGTATGTGTATTTCTTAAAAGCAGTGTGCTTACACTAGGGCTATTTATTATTATTATTTTTTAATTCATTTCAGAAGCGACGAAGTATCCGCAACGCACTCATTGGTATAAACGGTGGCAGGCTGCCGTGAATGCCACTGTCAGTGTCAGTGTAGGAGACCGTGGGAATACTGCACGCCCGAACTCTTCTGCTGCGATGAGCTCAGCTGCGAGCGGTAAGTGTATCTGTGTATCACGCAATTAGCTATCGGTCTGTAAATAACTAGATGCAGACGTGCTTTCGCGTACTTTGCTTCATCTAAGTTTGCTCGGACATTGTACTCGTTTCTGATTTTCTTTTTTTAACAGCCATCATTATGGTTGGATTTTAGCTGGCACCGACTTGAACCTTGACCTTTCCTCATATCTTGTATTATTATTTTTTGTTTCAGGACGTTCTTGTTCTTTGGCTCGTGGCCATGGTCAAACGTCGCATCCCCAGTCACCCGCACCTTCACCGGCTGTCAGTTCGCTTGCATCTGCTGTGCGCGGCAAACGTCCGTTCGAATCCGTTTCTAACGCGGTGCCATCTCCTCCAAAAGACATTCGCACGGGAACCATCTCGCAAGGATCAGAAGCAATTATCCAGTCGACTACCGAGAGCGCAACTATGCGTACCGATGAGGTTAGCGTTAGCAGTGCAGTGCAGATGGATCCGAACTACCCTTATTCTGGCACCCTAAGGTTGCCGCGGTGTGGTCCAATTTTTTGGGGAAGTTCTTCGGGTTACTAGTAATGTGTGCGTACCATATTATGAGTTCTCTTTTGTTCTGGATGATATGATATCCTGCAGTTTGGTGTTTATTCTTAAGTACTCTCTCATTACAGTTACTCCGTTACTCGTTAAATTTGTTCACTGAACAGTACATACAAAACTTCTGTTCCTTGGACAGAGAATGTTTCTTGATGGCAGACTAGGCAGACATCCTTTGCAAACCTTGCATTAAGCTCTCGCAATCGTTAAACTGAAGTATAATACGTA
The DNA here is from genome assembly GCA_036852015.1 of Pelodera strongyloides. Classification (NCBI taxonomy): domain Eukaryota; kingdom Metazoa; phylum Nematoda; class Chromadorea; order Rhabditida; family Rhabditidae; genus Pelodera; species Pelodera strongyloides. The sequence goes on along the minus strand of JAANDG010000726.1, from coordinate 39,724 downwards.
ATGGCATACTTGTGGAGTTCTTTGGTACCAGATGCCATATATATGGCATGAGTATGATGAGGTTCGCAGAGTCCTATAATTACATTAACTATTAACACACCTTGAGGACCCGATTTGACAGTTTAGGTAAGCTAGTGTAATGATTGGAATATAGAAGGAATGTATTTGTGTATGATCCTGTATGATACTACTGTAGGGACTGGAAGCTGCCGCTACGCGATCGCGAAGAGCCGTGAAGAAGCTCGATCTCGATGCAGTAGAGAAGCACGGAGACGATGTGCAGCCCTCGCCACAGTCTCAAGATTTGGTCGCCACATTTTTTGGTACCAAGATTTGGTCACGATTTGGTAAGGACATTTTTTGGTACCAAGATTTGGTAGGGACATTTTTTGGTACCAAGATTTGGTAGGGACATTTTTTGGTACCATCACGGTGTTATAGTAAATAGTAGTCTCCCATTTCCCAATATATTTGCGGTGGGGTCGTTCGCCATTCTATAACTTTCCTCTGATCTCGTTCTGAACTCGTGAAATTTATTACAGCTTGTCTTCGACGATGATCAGAAGCAGCAACCGCAGTGCCACGAGCTTCCGCCATCCCCGCCGAAGAAGCGCAGAAATGAATCGGTATGCATTCAGTGGTACCATAATGATGTATGAATGTTCTATTCGACACGCGTTTCCCCCTAACACAACAACAATAACCATTCATAAGCATTGTGTTTGCGAAGATTTTCGTTCAAGGCAGATCTTTGCCGGACGCACTTGCCATTTTGCTGCTTTTGTAGATGGTGTTCCCTCCTGTAGGCACGTTAGTATGGGTGTATTGTGTGCGAGGCATGTTAGTATGGGTGTATTATTGTAGGACAATCTGCGAGCTGTATTTGAAGGTAAATATTTAGGATGACGCCGTTCCGGAACGACGTGCCCATGCAGACGAGGAGAATCAGAGGGACCCTGAGCGCTCCGCCACCGCTGACCACCATCAGCACCATCAAGAGGTGGGTTTGTTGCTGCTTTTGTAGATGGTGTTCCCTCCTGCAGGCACGTTAGTTAGTAAGGGTTGTTCCCTCCTGAAGGACCGGGATCAGTGCATGTGCGGCTCACTCACAGACACATCCACCCGTATCAGGCTTTTGCCACCATAGCACATGGTGGGTCACTACGCACCCTACGCACCCTCTATTGTGTCATAATTTCTGTTTCCCTTTTAGGAGGCTGCCAAGGAGAAAGAGGCTGAGAAAGCCGACAAGGGAGCTGGAGCAGCTGAAGAGGAGGGAGAGGTATGTTCGTTTCTTTATTGCAGGTTATCTATTTCTTTGCTCATGTATTGTTTTTTTGGCTTTCTTGCACCCCTGTGTGGGCGTCCTGTGTTCTGTTGTTCTTCTTTTTTGCGCCCGGACCGTATACCACATACGTGTCTGACCCACGGAGCATCTGTAGGTATTCTATTGTGTCATAATTTCTGTTTCCCTTTTAGGAGGCTCCCAAGGAGAAGGAGGCTGAGAAAGCCGACAAGGAGACCGACGACGCTGCCAAGGAGAAAGAGGCTGAGAAAGACGCTGTTGTGGAACCACAGGTATGTGCGTTTGCTTATTTGCAGCTGATGTATTTTTTTTGTTAGTGTAATTGTTTTTGTTGCCTTGGGCCCGTGAAATACGTAGACCCAGCCCGCGCATTTATGTGGCTGCATGTGTTATACCCACACTCCTAGGTGTGTGAGCCACGGAGTATTTGTAGCTATTCTATTGTGTCATAATTTCTGTTTTCCTTTTAGGTGAAGGACGCGCCGGAGGACAAAGAGGCGGACGACGATGAGCACAAGGACCCAGAAGAGGACGTTAGTACTGATGCGGCTGCCGCCGAGGACGCTGTGAAAGAACCGCCCCGAAAGAAAGTATGTGTGGGCGACCGTTGTTCTGTAGTTGTGATTCTTTGTGCCCTGACCGTAAATACCTCTGACTCCCAATTATGTGAAAAGACGTAGATGTGTTTAACCCACGGTTGGTTATATTTAGGTTCGGGTGAGGAAGGCAGCAAAGAAGGAGGGTGCCGCACATGACCGTCACGATCTAGTGGAACAGTCGGAGGAACAACGTAAGTTTTAATACAATAGGAGTTTGCGTGTGGGTGCCCTGCGAGTGATTGAGTGTGTAACCCACCCACGTTCCGGCTTTTAGTTCTCGCAAACCTTCAAGTTCTATTATAGCCCGTATATACAGTGTGGGTTACCTACTAGAGTCTGATCCACGGAACCCTTTGGGTGGGTGTCCTACTATGACTAGAGTGTGAGCCACGGAACCCTTGAGTGGGTGTCCTACTATGACTAGAGTGTGAGCCACGGAACCCTTGAGTGGGTGACCAACCCTTCGCACTTTTAGTACTCTCGACCCTTCTGTCCATCCCGTTTGTGGCAGACGACGACGACCTCTTCGTATTCGCAAACGACACCGTTTTGCGTAGTGGAATTAACGCGTTGGACCTTCGCGAGAATGACGACCCCCGGGCGGTCGAGTTTTTCGACGCCTATGTGTGTAAGTACAATTGTTCATGTTTGTAGGTACACTATGTGCATGTGATGTATGTTTTTTGTGTTCATGTGATGTATGTGATGTGTGTGACCCACTGATGTTTCTTTTGTGTGTTACTCACGAATTATTTGCAGCACCCATCCTGAGGGACATTTTCGGCAAAGGAGAGAGCATCGTCACTGCCTGCCGGACCGTCTACAAGCTGCGTCTGTTTGGGTGCCCGATCGCCTCTCCGCTTCTTTCGCGGAAGAGCTACTACTTCAAGGAGGAGAATACAGAGGACATTTTGGAAGAGCTTGGCCTGTGGTTGGCGAAGTTAGTTGTCGAACTGAAGGAGATTCGGCTAACCGAGTTGCAACAGGTCACGGACGACGTCACCTCGCCTGCATTGTTCTGCAAGAAGAGCAAAACGAAGAAGTGGAACGTCCGGGAACCCAGGACGGACCGATTCTGGGATGACACCTGTTCACTTGCGATCATGGGCGTCCTGTCTCGCTCTGACGACGTAGTGCACGCCTGCATCTACTGTGCACAGATGTGCGTGAAGCTGAGCGTTGAACTTAAGCTGAAGTGTATCCTGGTGGGTGGTATAATTATAATTATTTTATTGTTTATTTTATTTTATTGGCGTGAGCGTCATATTAATCCACGGAGTCTTTAGTTTGTGTGTGGGGCCTGTGCCTGTGTGACAAACCCTTTTTTTTGCAGGAAGGCTCACGGCTGAAGAAATGGTGTCTGTTGGGCCAGCCCGTCACAGTGAATCGCAAGCGGGCAGGCTTCAGTTGCGATGCCATCGGGTTCACGAGGGTATGTTTTCGTATGTTTTCGCATCGTGTCGGGTTAATTTATTTGTCCACGTGTGTGTGTGGTGTGAATGAGTGTATGTGCAGGTTATGTGCCTTACCCACGGTCATTCCGTTATGTGCTTTACCCACGTTCATGCCTGCCATTTCAGCTGGGAATGAGAGTGCAGCCGGCAAGGCCATCCGGTCAGTTCGCCCGGTCGTGGCATCTTGACGGCATCCGAACTATCGGCTCACACTGCAACCGTTGTGTTCTGCTGGTCACGGAGCAGAACGGCGCTTATGTGGCCCCGATCACTTGCCTCACCCGTGGTTTCAGAGAAGAAGGCGAACCCGGTTCCGTCAAAGGCTCGAGTGAGTTTCCATCCATGGTGTCTACTGTCTGTCTGTAATTGTCTTGTATACAGAGTCTATTAGGTGATTAGTGGAGGGGATTATTGGTTTATTGGTTTATTGGATCAGGTATGTGTGTGAGTGAACCACGGATGTATATTCCAGGAGCCCAAATTGTGAAGTTGAACACCGAGGCCGAAGAGGAATACCGAAGGCTGCACCCGAACGCCGACGCGGAGACAGTCGCCGAGGGATCTGCGGAAATCGCGCGGAAGAAGTTCCGAGAGCAACGGTGGCTTGCAATCAGGAATGCCAACCGCACAAAATATGATTTGAAACACGTAAGTTGTAACTGTTCTCTGTCCTGTCTCTTATTTGTGTGTCTTAGGGTTTTTATTATGTTTTACGGTTGACCTACTATGACTAGAGTCTGAGCCACGGAACCCTTGGGTGGAGTGACCTACTAGAGTGTGAGCCACGGAACCCTTGGGTGGGTGACCTACCTACCTACCTACTATTTGTCTGTCTTGGGTGGTTTATTATATTTCTAATGTGGCTCACCCACATATTTGCAGGGCGGCCGTGGACGTGTCCGAAGTTTATCGGATGAACGCGAAGCAGAGATTCCTGAGGAGGCCGGCACCGACAACGACAAGGAGGCAGAGGCCGAGGCCGACAACGACATCGACGACAAGGAGGCAGAGGCCGAGGACAAGGATGCGGACAAGGAGACAGAGGTCGAGGACAGCAGCGAGGATGAGGACGAAATGGAGCGCTAGTTTTGTTCTGTTTGCTGTTGAGCCGTTTTTTCTTTTTGCAGTGCTTCTCTTTTTGCAGTGCTTCGTGTTTCTTTTTTAGTTTCTTGGTTTTTGTTTGTGTCTCACCCACTCAGTAGTAATGTGGTCCACCCACAGGGTTTCGCAGTTTCAGTTTTATTAGTGTTTTTTTTGTATATTGTGGTTTTTTTTTGTTTACTGTGTTTTTTTTGTTTTATTTGTGCTGTTTCAAGCATTTATGTGTGCAGTATTATTGTAGTTGTGTACATTTGTAATAAAAAGTATTTTTTTTTGTGAAAACTTTTATCAGGAGGAGAGGCAAACAACAACAACAAAAGGTTCATTTATTGTAGGCGTCGAGCTGCTCCCTGAGTGCAGTGAATGTGGCTGTGGCTCTGATCATCCGTGGGGGTAGGCCTCTGTAGTGTACATCAGCCACGTCTTCACTGTGGTCACAGTTCACAAATCGGGGTACCTTTCCGGCGACAGCGATGACTTGCGTAGCTAACCTGCGGATCAGCCGCGGCCGGACGATTGCCTCGGGCGGTAGTTGGAGTAATCGGGAGAGTGGACGGACGATATGCCGGGAATTGGCCGATGGGAAGAAACGCCGATCGAAAAGGTGTTTGGCGAGAGCGTGTCCACGTTGAGGAACTTTTATGAAGGCCGTCGACAGATGTTTCCCAACGTACGTGACGTGTGAGCGGGACGCGTCACTCACGGAAAGCAAATCAATCTTCCCTCCAACAGAAGGGCGGCAGCCGTTTGATAACACCAGATCGTAGACCAGCGTTGCGTACAGGTCGAGCGCGCGTGTTTCGGACCATTTCTCCTCGTCCGCGTAGACCCGCCTTAGATGTGCTTCCATGGGGCCGCAGACTGCTGAGAATGTTAGTGTCTGCTCAGCGATTTCACGCATGCTGGTCCTCAGGTGCAGTGAACGGTTCTCGAGCTTCCTGTAGTAGCCCTGATCGCGTGATGTCGCCAGCTTGAAGCAATCGTGGATTGGGCGCAGTCAGTGCTCTGTTGAGTCTAGCCAATTCGGCCAGCGCGTTGATCACCCTCTGCAGATGGCCTCGTCCTCCTGTTGTTGTCCCCTTCAAGCGAATGATGTCCACGTACTCCTGCACCGCACGGTCGTTGGCCTGGAACTATTAATCTAAGGAACCGTGGCTCAGACTCTAGTAGGTCACCCACTACTCACATACTTGGGTTTTCAAGGAGGAAATGTGGCTTACACACATAACTCCTAAAAAGACCCACCTTTCTCATGAGAACCTCAACGGCGTCTGGGTAAGAGCGACATCGCCAAACCTCATCGCCCATCAGGAAGAGGATAAACTTGGAGAGTTCTCGCTCCGCTTGTCCGTCGAGGGTGTCCACACCTTGCAACCGGCAGTGCCGGTTCATGCGGGCGCAGAGTAGAGGATCCGCCATGTGGGAGAAGCGAGTTGGCCTCCAGGTGGCGACCCATGGTGGTGACTGCAATTATGTAGGGTAAGTTATTGTGGGTGAGGGACCAGGGCTAGTGGGTGAGGGACCAGCTAGCCTGCGGATGAGCCGCGGCCGGACGATTGCCTCGGGCGGCACTGCGAGTAATCGGGAGAGAGGGCGGACGATATGTCGGGAGTTGGCCGAGGGGAAGAATCGCCGATCGAAGAGGCGAGAGCGTGGCCACGTTGAGGAACTTTTAGGAAGGCCGTCGACAGGTGTTTCCCTACGTAAGTAACGTGCGAGCGCGACGTGTCACTTACGGAGAGTAGATCGATCTTGCCTCCAACAGAAGGGCGGCATCCATTCGACAGCACCAGATCGTAGACCAGTGCTGCGTAGAGGTCGATCGGGCGGGTTTCTGACCATTTGTCCTCGTCGGCGTAGACCCGGGGTTTTTAGTTTGTGTGTGACCCACGGGACCCATTTTTTTGCAGGACGGTTCGCGTTTGAGAAGATGGTCGCTGTACGGCTTTCCCGCAACCGTGAACAGAAAAAGGAGCGGATTCAGCTGTGACGCGATTGGGTTCACACGCGTATGTTTTCTTATCCTGTCGGTTAATTTATTTTTTCATGTGTGTGTGGGTGTGATTGAGTGCATGTGCAGGTCACCCACAGACCCATGTGTCTTACCCACGGCAAAGTCTGCCATTTCAGCTGGTGATGAATGTCTGGCCGACGAAGCCGTCGGGAACCTTCTCCACGATTCGCCATATGGGGAGGGAACTCGTACTGTCGGGGCGCACTGCAGGCGATGTGTTATGCTGATCAACGACTATGAGGCCGCCTACGTGTGCCCTATAAGCTGCCTGACGCGTGTGCAAAGGGCCGATGACGACCCGGCGGGTGCGGTTAAAGGATCGCGTGAGTTCTCTCTCTCTGCTGTCATTGTCTGTCATTGTCTTGTACATAATAGGTGTTGACAGTTCATGGCGCGACTTCAGTTCAGGGCTCAACGTCTGAAGGCCATTGCTCAGGCAAATCGGACCAAGTTCGCCCACAAATATGTAAGTTTGTCACTGTCTGGGTTTTTTGTTTTTTATGTTTTATTTTTTTCTTTGTGTCCTACCCACGGTCAGTAGTACAGTGGCTCACCCACAGTATTGCAGGGGCGCGAGGCAGATGTCCGGAGTTCATCCGACGACGACGAGCAGAAGAAGGACGAAGAGGTGCCCGTGGAGGACGACAACGAGAAGGAGGACAAGGACAACGATGAAATGGAGCCTTAAATTTTTTTTTTGTTTGATGTTCCGTGTTTTTTTTTCTTTTTTGTAGTGATGCGGGTTTTTATTAGTGGCACGTCGTTTTTTTCTTTGAGGCAGGTTTTATTTTTTTTCTTTGTGTCCCACCCACAGTCAGTAGTACAGTGGCTCACCCACAGAATTCTTGCAGTTTTATTCATTTATAATAAAAAGTTGCAGTTTTATTAATCTCAATAATAATAATAATAATAATAATAACTCTCGGGTCGTAGCACATTGTGTACATGTACATTTGTGATCTCAATATACAAATAGTTATCCTTTGTTTTAATTTTTATATCTTATGACATTGTCAGGGATGCTCTCGTATTCGCTGCGCATCTTCTTTCATACAAGAATCCTTTAACTCAATCGCTGTATGACCGATGGATTGCGGAGAACAAAGACAAATTGCCATCGTCAGTACGAAGCGCCGCGTAAGTGAAACCCTTTTTTTTGTGAATTAGCATTGGGCATTAGCAACATTGACTGCACTGGACGACGGTTAGTTTATTGATTTATTTATTCATTAAATACACCAAAAGGTGTGCATCATTTGTTGTCCGTTAGTTCGTTAGAAAGTTCGTTAGCTGTTGTTGTTGTAGTTTATTTGTGTCCGTCCATGACCATCGCATACTGCCTATGCAAGTTTATTAATTTATCATTACTTTCTTTACGCACCCAAAACATGCTACATAATTTAGGGAGCTGGTTCAAATTCTCGAGGAGCGATTGTCCAGTTTGTTTGCACCTCAATTTCCACTGGTTGGTTGTATTGTTGTATATTTTTTCAGTTTAGTTTACTCGCGTTTTTTTTTTTTTTAGATTTTGATGATTATTCATTATTGTTTATTATTGTAACTTCTGTATTCTGCAGTCTGGTATTCAGTGTAATATTGTATTAATGAATAATAATAAGTTGGCTTGCACGGTTTGCAGACTGAAACTTATCGCCTTGTCCTCTGTGCAATGCCTGCTGAAGACGTGCAGTCGCGCACTTTGAAGAGCAAAACGAACTCGTGCCTCCGGAAGATGTGAGTGTTTTTCAAACTTCATCTTCTTACCCTTTCGTTTGTCATTGCCGTGTCATTGATGTTTCATGTTTGCTTCCGTTCTTTTCTCATTTGTGCATTTGCTGGTATAGGATGTGTTTAAAAAAATATTAGTTTTCTTTAAATTGTATTTGTTTATGCCGCATTTTGTTCTTTTCCACAAATTCTAAACCAGGAATATCTCTAAACTCATATCTTTAATATCATTGATGACCTGTTACTTTTACAGTTAAATTTCTGTCTAAATTTATTAAACCATAATAATATAAACAAAGTAGTATTCGTGAAAATTGTTTCAGTTTTCTGGCATCTATGGCACGTGGAAGTGACTATGGACTTTAGGAGGCTATTGTGTGGGACATGAGTTCAAGATCCGAGTATGAACAGACTAAGGTTTGATTCCGAGTGTTTGGTTTATGTTTTGTGTATTATATTCTGTATCAATAGATAATTAAGATACTAAGTAATGACTGACGAGTTTTTCACTTGATTCAATTGCTTAAAACTATCAAACTATGGATGTTGGATATAAAATTGGGGGGCATTTTCTTTCCTTGACACCTCTGCCCTCTGCTTTAGGATGTGTTTTTGGTGCTTCTAAAGGTCTACCAAATGGTGGCTTTGCTGATGGTGAGCGAAAGAGCACTTCGCCTCTGATGCAACGGTTGAAAGGTCAAGGTAAAGCGACTCCTTATTTGTGCATATCATCTATCATAGAATCTTTTGTATATCTTCCTTTCTTTTATGCTTTATACTCGCTGGTGGCTATTGCACAATTGCACTACAAATTTTTTCGCGTTTGTAGGTGTGATTCATCCTCTATTCGATGAGCTGTCATTAGTACGGCCGCGCAATTTTATGCTGGCGGACTACTCTTCTGTTGACGACGAAGACACGGTTTGTATTTGTTATTGTTCGTTGAGTATTCATATAAATAGATTAGTAATGGTGTTTGTACTTTGTACTGTGTGTGCGCTGTACTTGCAATATCAATAAATGGATTAAATAGTCATAATTCCCCTTCAAAAATTAATTCCCCTTCTTTTTCTCTGCGTGTCTCACATTAGAATGCTATTTTTGTCACCAGGGACAGGAACTACTTCCCAGAGGGAATCGGAGTGATGAATATGGCCTCTGGTCTTGTCAGACGTTTGCTCCGGTACATAAAAGCTTTACAGTATCATCGTGTGTTTTCAGATCGAACTAATGAGTGTCGTAGACAAGATACTTCGGTTTGTACGCGTCGCTTTGGAGAAAACTGAATTTGGACCGGTGTGTTCCTTTTTTGGGATTAATTTGTTCTTTTTTGATGAGTTTAAAAATAATGTATGATATAAAAAAAACTTGCTGTGATGTTTGCAACGCAGCAAAAGTTTTTTAGCTAACAATACTTTTATCTTTCAGCTGTACGAAGCCCGCCTACAAGCAGCATTCCATATTACGAAGGCGTTTTTCAAGGTTGTGTTTCAATTCTGTTGGCTTCTTGAAATTATGTATGTTGTATATTGCTTGTGGTCGTAGAGTTCGTTTCACTATTTTTGTCTTTGTTTGCGCCACTGTTGAGGATTAGGTTACGGATAGTTTTCAAGTCAAGACCGAGCCGTCGATGTAAACAGAAACTGCCAAAAAGTAGCAGTATTCTTTATATTTTGCTTTTTGTATGCATGCACCTCATACCCTTCTTTAGATTTTCATTGAAGGGGAGAGTGTAAATATTATTCCTTTCTCCAACACTCTTCTCCAACCGGATGCTTGCGAAAAACTAATCAGTTTGATTTCGAGTGGTATGTTTTTTTTTCGGTTTCGACCTGCTGTAGAATTAGTGTTGAATATAGGGAGCGACTCCGACTTGTAGCGTATATTTATATTACTCTTACCGTACTTTTCGTTCTTTTGCCCTGAAAATAGTTTATTTTTGGCATAGCTGATAGGGCGCATTCGAGTTGGACATTTTCCGGAAAAGAAAAGGAAAAAAGTGGTTCGAGATGGATTTCACCAGAAAAGAATGCAATTGCCACGCATACACATGCAAATGATCGATTGATTTTAGTTTCAATTACGGTACAATTGCATTTTCGACAATTATTTTGCGTGTATTATTTTTTTCTGGGTGTCCATCTCGAACCACTTTTTTCTTTTCTTTTCCGGAAAATGTCCAACTCGAATGCGCCCATATATTGGAGCACGATTGCATGACTGAGTCTTTTCGATTGAAAGGATTTTTCGGTGCGTAAGCGTATATCTTACAAGCAGTGTGCTTACATTAGGGCTATTTATTATTTTTATTTTTAATTCATTTCAGAAGCGACGAAGTATCCGCAACGCGCTCATTGGTATAAACGGTGGCAGGCTGCCGTGAATGCCACTGTCAGTGTAGGAGACCGTGGGAATACTGCATGCCCGAACTCTTCCGCCGCGATGAGCTCAGCTGGAAGCGGTAAGTGTATCTGTGTATCGCGCAATTAGCTATCGATCTGTAAATAACTCGATGCAGACGTGCTTTCACGTACTTTGCTTCATCTAAGTCTGCTCGGACATTGTACTCGTTTCTGATTTTCTTTTTTTAACAGCCATCATTATGGTTGGATTTTAGCTGGCACCGACTTGAACCTTGACCTTTCCTCATATCTTGTATTATTATTTTTTGTTTCAGGACGTTCTTGTTCTTTGGCTCGTGGCCATGGTCAAACGTCGCATTCCCAGTCACCCGCACCTTCACCGGCTGTCAGTTCGCTTGCATCTTCTGTTCGCGGCAAACGTCCGTTCGAATCCGTTTCTAACGCGGTGCCATCTCCTCCAAAAGACATTCGCACGGGAACCATCTCGCAAGGATCAGAAGCAACTATCCAGTCGACTACCGAGAGCGCAACTATGCGTACCGAGGAGGTTAGCGTTAGCAGTGCAGATGGATCCGAACTACCCATATTCTGGCACCCTAAGGTTGCCGCGGTGTGGTCCAATTTTTTGGGGAAGTTCTTTGGGTTACTAGTAATGTGTGCGTACCATATTATGAGTTCTCTTTTGTTCTGGATGATATGATATCCTGCAGTTTGGTATTTATCCTTAAGTACTCTCTCATTACAGTTACTCCGTTACTCGTTAAATTTGTTCACTGAACAGTACATACAAAACTTCTGTTCCTTGGACAGAGAATGTTTCTTGATGGCAGACTAGGCAGACATCCTTTGCAAACCTTGCATTAAGCTCTCGCAATCGTTAAACTGAAGTATAATACGTAATGGCATACTTGTGGAGTTCTTTGGTACCAGATGCCATATATATGGCATGAGTATGATGAGGTTCGCAGAGTCCTATAATTACATTAACTATTAACACGCCTTGAGGTTTAGGTAAATTACATTAACTATTAACACAGTTTAGGTAAGCTAGTGTAATGATTGGAATATAGAAGGAATGTATTTGTGTATGATCCTGTATGATACTACTGTAGGGACTCGAAGCGGCCGCTACGCGATCGCGAAGAGCCGTGAAGAAACTCGATCTCGATGCAGTAGAGAAGCACGGAGACGATGTGCAGCCCTCGCCACAGTCTCACGATTTGGTAGGGACATTTTTTGGTACCAAGATTTGGTAGGGACATTTTTTGGTACCAAGATTTGGTAGGGACGTTTTTTGGTACCAAGATTTGGTAGAGACATTTTTTGGTACCAATATTTGGTAGGGACATTTTTTGGTACCATCACGGTGTTATAGTAAATAGTAGTCTCCCATTTCCCAATATATTTGCGGTGGGGTCGTTCGCCATTCTCTAACTTTCCTCTGATCTCGTTCTGAACTCGTGAAATTTATTACAGCTTGTCTTCGACGATGATCAGAAGCAGCAACCGCAGTGCCACGAGCTTCCGCCATCCCCGCCGAAGAAGCGCAGAAATGAATCGGTATGCATTCAGTGGTACCATAATGATGTATGAATGTTCTATTCGACACGCGTTTCCCCCTAACACAACAACAATAACCATTCATAAGCATTGTGTTTGCGAAGATTTTCGTTCAAGGCAGATTTTGGTTGTAACATGCAATGTATTCCTTACACCACTTACCACTTATGTTTTCATTTGCGCACCTGTCATTTTAATCATGTCGAGCATGTCCATGAAGAACATCAGGTTGATGGCACGATGGCAGGGGTACAGGTTGGTGCGTTGAAATACGCCCGAACCACCTCCGGATTGATTTTGACCACCTCCGAAAGCAATTCGAAATTTATATATTTGACCGAAACATGGTGTTTTATTAAAACGGTCCATCACTAAGCTAAAGAAACCTCCTCCAACTACCTCCATTTACGCACGGAATTTATACTAAGCGCAGTTCCTACCACATTTGTGTTCGTGTTGAAATACTGCATCTTTTACCATGCTTGTGCTCACACACGTAGTGGCACGACTCACGTACGCTGCATCAAATAAAACACGGGCTTGTGCAGTATAAGGTTCTTCGTTTGTATGAAGTAATGACTTAACTTTATCACGATAACTTTATCGTCACAGGGACTCTCAACCGCAACGCGAGGAGCAGTGAAAACCGATACTGGAAATCCTGGCTCTTCAAAAGTCACGTCGCGAAATCTACTGCAGAAAGTTGTGCTCCAAAAGAAAAATGCAGTGAATGCTCCTGTGGATGCAGGGACGACCTTTCGAAGAGCAGTCACCGATGCTGTTAGTTGTTTTTCACGTTACCTGATGCGTTGTTTGTCGTACATATTGGTTTGTTATAATGTTATAAACGTTATGTATCTTTTAACAGTTAATCGGTTGTGAGGGCCTACTACTAAACCGGGTAAATTCGCCTATAGAGGCTCTGTGTGATCTGGGTGCGTGTTGGGGTGAATCGGTTGTGTGGTTGCGGTGATGTGACTAAGACTCTTCGTGTGAAGTGGTGGCGTCACCGGCTCCACACGATTAGTGGAGCCAGTGTAGCCTTATTAATGACTTAAAGGAATGTCAACCCGGTTTTGTTCACGTTTATGGCAACATTTCAAATATTTTATCCTGCCGCCATTTTTGTGGGTATTATACTGTATTGTGCGCCTTTCGCCAGTTACTTCATCTGCGCCAGGAGAGATGCCACGCAGAATCCCCCTTGCCATTCCCTTTAAAGCTAAGTCCTCAGATGAGGTCACTGTCATGTCCCCAGATGAGGACATTACAGTCCGCCCTTAAATTTTCCTGTTTTAGGAGCCCGTTCCGGAGTCTCGTGGGCGGCGTAACCGCGCTGTGACTCCTCCACCGCCTCTCGGCAATGATGAGCCGCTGCCACACAACGATTCGGACGAAGTGGAAGATGAAGAAGGGGGAGAAGATGGAGGAGGCAGATTTCCTGATGGACAGCAAGTCTACAACGCACTTAGTTCTCTGGTGGGTTATTATTGACTTGTGCGTTTGCAACAAATGGCTGTTCGTTTGCTGCAGCGCAGTACATGCAATATTAATTGTGATGCACTACATAATAATAATAATAATAACGGTTTATTGGTTAAAGCGAACTGACGGCTCCTTTCTCACGAAATGCGCAAATGAAGCAAATGGGCGCCGAACGGGAAATTATCCTTGCTCTTATTCGGAACATAATATTTCATGCAAAATAGTTAGTCGGCAGGCGGATTCGAACCAGCCACCTCTGGTACCGTAGGCGAGAGCGCTACCACTCTGCTATGAGTTCAATGACGGACTTTGTATTGGGAAGTTGACGGATGAAGTTTCAGTAAAGCATAACCGATTTGAAATCAACACTACGAGTAAATCCAAACTACAAATCTGGGAATGGTTATTGAGCGGGAGATTTAATTTTTGGGGGCGTGTCCCCATTGTACGATTTCAGTCGAGTCCAATGTATGGCGGATCGTACAAGTCCATTTATTTCCATACAAAATGTGAAAAATGCTTTTTTTGCCTAGCTATTTTTCCTGTTTCTATTCACTTACGTTGTTTTCTATGTTGTTTTTCTGTAATAACACTAGTTAAACAATTTTTAACGAAAAAACCCCAAATTGGGTACCATTTCGCTTTAACAATCAATACAAATAAAAAACGTCAACCAAAGGGAACCCTAAGACCCCGCGCTTTACAACGCGAAAGTACTTAGTAGTTACCAAATATATAGATGTGTGTTCTGAACTGAACTTGTGTGAAACAAGCATGCATATCAAATTGCAAACAAATTACACAAGGACTACATTGTGATGCACTACATGATGTTGTGCATCGTCCATGCCGTGCGCAACCGTCATTTCAATTAATTTGGCCGCCAGTTTCAAATTAACGTCACTGAAATCCATTTTGTATTTTTTCCTCGTTTAGCAGCGTCGTGAAGAAGAAGGAGCTGAAGGGGAGACGGAAATTCTGGAGCAACTTTTTGAGGAGGCAAGGCCAAGTCGATTCAGCAGTACAGAGTTTTCTGTGGAGCAGGTATTGTACTGATCATGCTTACTTTATGGTTAAATGTGTTATGTGAGACTGCTCCAAATGTGAGCACCCATCATGCGGAACTATTCTCCGGGATGGGATGATGGTTCCCCCTAAAACCTTGCTGTTCATTTTGGCATAGATAGGGTGCGAAACGAGTGCATAATACACGGTTGTATTTGTTTTAGAAGAACGAAATGGTGTTGGAGCTTACGCGCTTCAAGTTCGAGTTCGTCATGGTAGCTCTGAAAGAAATCTCCTCGGTCTGCTCAACCGACTTTGCTCGCTTCCAGCAGCATGTTGTGTCCCTCTCCATGCAGTCGGGAACAAGACTGGGTTAGTGTTGTCTTCCCCTTTACTTTGTTCGAGTTTTGTTTTCTGCATACAGTTATTCGTGATGTTGCCTTGTTTACCTTTTGTCTATTGCACCACATCATTATTATTGACCTATTACGTTCACTTTCAGAGGATGGCGATGGGAACATCACTATTGAATCCATCAAGGCAATGCTACAAGACGTGATGTACTCAGTGCTTGTGGAGCGTGCATGTGAACTGATGCAACGGTGCAGGGTAATCGCCAAGGGTACGTTTTATCACTGTTTCACTTTATTGATTTTATTGTCAATTTTCCCTCTCGATTGTTGGGCATTTCATATTACTTCTTTATTTCATTTCACTTGATTATTATTATTAGAGAGACGGGTTAACTTCCGCTAAGACGGTCACTTGCATGCTCCGCAGTCCAAGTTAATAGGGTTACTGTAATTCTTCAGCTATATGGAGGATTTTCAGAGTCTACTCTATCCGACGTTATTAAGCCGCGCGACTTCTCGATGGAGACAAAGGTAGGAGGGCACAAGCACAACTGGACACGAGTATGTGCCTGGGCGCCTTCACGGCAACGTCGGCGACGGCCTTACGATGTTGCAAAGTGGCCCAGCTTGTGTTCGCTCCAACGAGCCCTTCTGATGGACCCACGGAACTTGCAGTGTGGATTCTCGAGATACACGTGGTTACCGTTGATCGAACTGCACTCTCCGATCAATGACACACTTATTGTGGTAAGTACTTTATTCTTCTGTTGTCGAGTAAAGATGTGGCGCGACTCGCAAAGAGCGGCGCGCTACGTGATCATATATAGTACACCCGTAGCCCCATAGTCGTGTCGTCAGCTTAGCTCCCTACTTGTTATGTATCAGATATGACTTCTGTGATACAAACAGATCTGAGCGCCAAGAGTACGACTAGTAGAATAATAGGTTTATTACGAAGTAGAAGAGTCGATATAATGAGCAATGAGTGTTAGGCCGTAGCCTTTATATACGGATGGCTACGTGCTGATCAAACACCAATAATATAAACACTAATAACTTGCGGGTAGTCGCAATTAGATAATTTGCCAACGGCAAGACATAGTGTGTTCCACTGATCACTAAGGACGAAAAGATCAGTGAGCAAATGTGAGTGATTAACTAAACACATTATAGTAACAACTACACATATAAATAATTCTTAGGTATATACCGTAATACCTAACACCTCCAACCTTAGTATTTAAGTTATACTTAAAACAAGAAAAAACTACAATTATACTAATGGCTTAGTAACGCTTATTTGACGGGTTGATATCCATCTTCGTCGTTGTCTTCCTTGCACGGCTGGATCGACGTAGTGGCGGGGTAGTTGTCACAGCTGGTTGCGGCGTAGAGGCAGCATCTTGGAATACCTCTTCATCATCCGGAACAACGTCTTGTACCGTCGATGCGGTAGTACATTCAACTGTTTCAGCAGTGGTATCAGTTGACGGTTGAGTCCTTAGCCTAGGTTTAGACTCTTTCAGGTTCGACTGGGGCAGTGGGTTGATGTCGAATGCATCAAGCAAGATGTCATAGGCTCGACTTCGGGTGTTGACAGTTCTTGGCCTCATCTGATTAGCATGTCGGCGGATAAGGTTCTTCCGTCCTTCAATCCTCACATCGTACATCACAGTACCGTTCTTCTTCACTACCGTAGCTTCCATCCAAGTAGGCTTACTCGGAACTTTGTAGTCATAGAAATAGACTAAGTCTCCGGGATTGAAGACTGTAGCCTTCGAACCATGTTTCTTGTTGAACTGCTTTTCCATACGTTCGTCCTTGACGAGCTTCCTCTCAGGCCTGGGTTTCAACAAATCCCATGACGTGCGCAGCTTTCGATTTAGAAATGCTTCAGCTGGCGACTTTTCTTCAGGAACTGTAGATGACGGCGTCATCCTGTATGATAGCAGAAACGTCTGAAGATTCTCTGCCAGGGCTTCCCTCCCCCTTCAATTTCAGCAGCGCCCGCTTGAAAGTGTCGACGAACCTCTCCGCTTGTCCGTTCGATTGCGGGTGGAATGGTGACGATCTCATATGTCTGATTCCATTCTTTGCACAGAACAACGCGAATTCAGCACTGGTGAATTGTGTTCCGTTGTCTGTTACCAGCGTATCTGGCATACCGAATTGCGAGAAAATCTTCTTCAGGTTGGAGATCGTAGCAGACGTCGTGATGCGATCCATGGCAACGATTTCTGGCCACTTACTATAAGCGTCAACGACAAGCAAATAGTACTTTCCTTCAAGTGGACCAGCAAAATCAGCGTGTACTCGTTCCATTGGTGCACTAGCCTTGCTCCACGATTCCAAATTGGTCTTTGTCGGTGCTTTCTGAGCACGATTGCAGTTT
The DNA here is from genome assembly GCA_036852015.1 of Pelodera strongyloides. Lineage (NCBI taxonomy): Eukaryota > Metazoa > Nematoda > Chromadorea > Rhabditida > Rhabditidae > Pelodera > Pelodera strongyloides. The sequence continues at coordinate 22,364 of JAANDG010000726.1, read as the reverse complement.
GCACAGGACTTCACCATATTCTCAATATCCTCGTCAATGAATGGCCAATAAACTAGCGATCTTGCGAGCGTCTTGGTTCGAACAATTCCTTGATGTCCCTGGTGCAACTGACGAAGAACCCGTCCCTTGAGTGCGGCAGGAATGACTATCCTTTCACCAAACAAGAGTATTCCGTTAGATTCTGACAGCGATGTTTGTCTTGACTGATGTCTCTCGAGCATTTCGTTGGCCAATTAACAGTTCGGTGAGCTTTCAGGACCGCTTGAAGCGTCTTGTCCGTATCAGTAGCCTCACTCAGAACGTTCGCGGTAACTGGTAGGGCGGCAATAGTACGGTAGTGTTCGTCTCTGAACAACTCCGTTTCGACTCTTGCAATCACTTTGTCCTCGTCGGTTTCTTTCTGATCCGCGATCAACCTTGAAAGAACGTCGGCGCATCCCATTTCAGCGGTCGGCTTGAATACGATCTTGAAATCAAAGCCTTTGATGAACACAGCCCAACGTTGAGTTCTTTTCAGCTGGAAGTAGAGTTCGTGTGGCATGCTCCACTGCTTTCTGTGTGCCATCCTTCATTCGATGCAACAGCACCGCGCCTAGACCATACTGAGATGCATCCGTGACGAGGACCAACTCCTTCTTAGGGTCGTAGTGGGTTAGCAGCATTGGCGAGGCGACGATCTTCTTGACCTCGTCAAAGGCATTCTGACACTCTTTGTTCCAGTTCCATTTGACATCTTTCTTCAACAGTTCGTCGAATGGTGCACGCAACTTGTGCAATTCCTTTATGAACCTGCCGTAGTAGTTGATCTTGCCGATGAAAGAGCGTAGCTGACTGACGTCTTTCGGTTCGGGCATCCTCAAGATTGGCTCTATCTTGGATGGATCAGACTTGCGACCTTCTGCCGAGATAATCATCCCAAGGTACCTTATCTCTCTTGCAGCAAAGGTGCACTTCTCGAAGTTGACGTGGAAACCATACTCCGAGATGCGTTTCATACAGGCATTTAGGTTCCGGTTGTGTTCCTGTAGCGTTCTACCAGAAACGATGACATCATCAAGGTACGCGCAACAACCTTCGAGACCAGAAATCATAGCGTCCATGATCTGCTGAAAGATCCCAGGAGCGGTCTTGACTCCGAAGCACAGTCTGTTGTATCGGTACAATCCTCGATGAGTATTGATGACGAGCAAGTTCTTGGAGTCGCCCTCTAGCTCAACTTGCAGGTAGGCATCCTTAAAATCGAGCGTACTGAAGACGGTTCCACCGTTCAGTGTTGTCATTATATCTTCTGCTGTTGGAATCGGGTGTGCAAAGTCTTCCAGTGCATCGTTCAGTCCTGTACTGAAATCGGCGCAGACTCTCACACTGCCATTCGGTTTCTTAACACAGAGAATCGGAGCGGCCCACGGAGAATATGTGACGCGCTCAATGACTCCAAGTTGCTCTAGCCGGTCCAGCTCCTTTTCCACGTTTTCCTTGTAGTGAATTGGTACCATTCTCTTTGGGCGAAAAACTGCGTTTGCCCCTTTCTTGAGCTGGAGGCTCGCTTTGGTCTTCTTGCAGAGACCAAGCTCGGTGGAGAATACATCAGAGAACTGCGTCTTGAGCGTAGCAACGTACGTCGCAGCAGATTCCCTTCGATGATGATGTAGTGATGGAAGGCTTTCCGGAGACCCGATTACAAACAGCATCCAACATAGATCTGAATGACGGTAGACGCTCCAACCAGTCCAGGCCTAGGAGATTCATCCTAGCGGTGACGTGCACGACCTCGACGATCTGCTCATCCTGGTAAGACGCGTTGCACTCGAAAGAACCAAACAATTCGAGCTGCTCTCCATTTGCTGCGGTCGCGACTATACTTGGGGATTTCAAGTTTGGTCGACCCAGCATCTTCCATGTGGCCTCAGAAATCAGCGTTAAATCTGAGCCGGTGTCCAGTTGAAGTCGCACCTTCTTTCCGTTCATCAAAACGTTAACGAATCTGCGGCCGACAGATCGTGAAGACACTTCATGGACCTTTCTGTTGCTTTGTTTGTCCTTTTGTTGACAAACCACGGCGTAATGCCCTCTTCTTCCACACTTGTTACAAGTTACTTCCTTTGCGGGGCAAGACCGATGTCCGCTATCTCTCCCGCAGTACTTGCACTTTCCTTGTGTGGGCCTTCTGTCGTCTCTCTTGTGCTCTCGGTGGTTGGGTTTATTGACGCGGTTCACTGCAATAGGGTTCACGGGTAGATCAATGTCGTCCTTGTGCTCGTGGTACTTGTCGACGGCCTCAGCGACATCGTCGAGTGTCATCTCTGGAGTCCGATCCAGTGTCCTGATGAGCCATGCACGCATCTCCATATCCTCCGGATTGCGCAGGCTATTCAAGTAGTTGAGCACGCGAAACTGTGAATCAGATAGTTCTTTGAATGCAAAATCATCGCAGGCCTTGTTGACGACGCCGATGTGGGTCTTGTAGTCAACACCGTGCTGCTTGATTACATGTAAGCATTCAATTCGTTTCCGGAATAACGACTTCTTGGTGACGAAGATAATCTTCATCTTCTCGATGACCTCATCCAGTCTCATATCCATTGGCTTCTTCGGTAGACAGCGCAATTTCAGTTGTTTCTCCTGGTGGGGCCCGAGACGAGACAACACGAATCGTATTCTGTTGCTCTCCGGAACACATTCAGCTTGCACTTCCAATAGATCTTGATGATCCTCATACCAGTCCGAAAAACTAGTTCCATCTTCAAAATTGAACTCAAACATAGGGATGTTCTTATACAACACATCCAACATTCCCCTTGCTTCCGCAGTCAAAGGTTCACTTTCACGCGTTCTTTCGAAAGTGACATTTTCTTGAGATTCATCTTCCTTCCTCTCTTCCAAACGTTGCAGTCGCTCTGCTGTCAAAGGTTGACTTTCTTGAAGTTGCTTCAGAGAAGCCAGGATAGCCTTCAGCGTGTCCTCGTTGTCCTGCGCACTCATGTTGCCGATGTCAATTAAAAAAATTGGCGATAACTCCGTTCAGTCCGAGACTGTACAATGTCACCGTTTGAATATACTGTAACACTGGGTGTTGGTTTCAAGAATGAAAACCTCACCAGTGGGTTACAGATACCCAAAGGTAACCGCTGTTGATGGACCTGTGTGCCTATAGCACCTTTATCCAAACAACAGCACCTCAAAAGTTCACAAATGATCAACCGGGTTTATGGGCGCTCGTCCCTCACCGGTGGGTAGATGACCAAAGTGATACAGTTGAGTGGAGATGATTATTCGGATTTATGGGCGCTCGTCCCTTCACCGATATAATCAACAGCAACAACGAAGTGTAGAATTACTCCGGGTTTATGGGCGCTCGTCCCGTCACCGTAAGTAATCAGCAGCAGCAAACGACGTGAAGAATTACTCCGGGTTTATGGGAACTCGTCCCGTCACCGTAAGTAATCAGAAGCGAAGATTCGAAATCCTGAACGCCAGTTGTTATGTATCAAGATATGACTTCTGTGATACAAACAGATCTGAGCGCCAAGAGTACGACTAGTAGAATAATAGGTTTATTACGAAGTAGAAGAGTCGATATAATGAGCAATGAGTGTTAGGCCGTAGCCTTTATATACGGATGGCTACGTGCTGATCAAACACCAATAATATAAACACTAATAACTTGCGGGTAGTCGCAATTAGATAATTTGCCAACGGCAAGACATAGTGTGTTCCACTGATCACTAAGGACGAAAAGATCAGTGAGCAAATGTGAGTGATTAACTAAACACATTATAGTAACAACTACACATATAAATAATTCTTAGGTATATACCGTAATACCTAACACTACTGTAGCAGTGTCGAGAGTGATAATGGAATGCATGCTGAGTTCATCTAGACTAGTGGCGAGCCTTCTATCTGAGAGCTAGTGGCGAGCCTTCTATCTGAGAGCTAAGGCTCGGTGGTATGCGGGCATGATAGGAAGGACTATAGAACGGGCCTCTCTTGAGGAGGACCGTTCTACAGAGTCGAGATCATTCCTAGCGGTCTCGTCACTATTCTCAATCAAATCACGTTTAGGAATCGCAGGGCTGTCGACGTGGCTACTACAACGCCGAAAAAGACACTCCGGTCGGTTGGTATTGGCCGCTGAACGCGACGAACCTCAAGCAGTGTGGCTCCGCCGGTCTTTGGAGAGGACAAAGAACTAAGATGGACCTAATTTGTCAAGCTGAGGACGGGCCGTTCAGCAAAACGATCAGTGACTGTTCCCGAGCAATAATGTCCCATTGTCTGAGATGTCTGGTCCTTTTCGACAACGGCAAGGTTTACTTGTCTTCCATGGAGGGAGCTAATTATACTTCCCGGAAAAGAGGTGATACCTAATCCATATATCTTTTTCCAACAGTTGTCACGTATAGGATAGGGCTGACGAATGAATGTCCTTTTTCTCTTCGATGTTTTTGATCGATCACATGTTTTAGGACAGACTCTTCAGAGCGAAATCCAAGCAAAAAAAGCTGAAGATGCTGGCAACCATGCTGCCGCCAGGAAGGCCAAGAACACCAGAGCTGCCGAGACTGCTGAGGAGAATGAGAACCCGGACCGTGACAATCTTATTATATAAAAGAGTAACTGCAGTGTGCGCTAGCACTCACGTTACGGAAGTAGAAATTCGAATAAATTGTTCCGCTTTGGATATAAAAGAGTGCCGCCTCTCAAATTAGGATATTCTCATGTAAAAGAACGATGTGTGTCTTCATTCGTACATATTTTCATCTACGTTACTGACGTTTCATAAGTATGGAAAGACGCCTCAGGCGGCGCAGCCGACTGGTGATGATATAGATGTGGAGACAGATGGGGTAAAATTGCTTTGACTGATGTCTAGTTTTTCCATCTAACGCACACTTGTAAGCCACAGGTAGGTAGAAGGCTCATAGTGTAGGAGACCACCGGACAACAACCTCACACGAGGTACCGTTTAGTGAACTTTTCATTGCGACCTGCTTCTTGTCTGAGCACGCACACTAGAGGCCGTATTCACCACTCCGTTTCCCCGCAGGGAATCGCTCCCTGGGGACAATTTTCAAAAAATTAATCCCTGGGGAGCAATTCCCCGTCAAAATAGCGATTCACCATTTTTCCCTATTTCCCCAAATGCTATCAGGGAGTAGGGAATCTGTCCCCCACCTCTGGCTCGGGGTCTAATGATTCCCTGGGCACTTTTTCTAATGTTTACGGGTTTTATTTGATTTTTTCTTATGTTTAATTGCGGGAGTTTGCCTTATTTAAACGTTTATATTATAGACAAAACGGGATTCATATTTTTCTGTCAAAAATTAACCAAATTTGATTAGGAACTTAAACTTGATCAGGCTGGCTATGCGCTATGCCTCGTGCACTATTAGATAATCAATATTTTTTTCTGTTATTGCCTGTAAGTGGTTTTTTAAAATTGCATAATATCTGCAAAAAGTTATCATAACATATTCGCTGAAAACGAGATTATAACTCACGAGTACAAGTAAAACATAGAACGCAACGCTCCACACCTTTACGAAAATTAAACGCCAGGCGCCACCCCCCCCCCATTAGAAAATGACAAAACTCACTCATTTCTTAGCTCACCAAGATTAAAGTGAAATTCACTGAAAATTTAAAGAAAATGGGGTTTGCTCAGATGGAGAGGTGCAATAATAGTTTAAATTTCCGGTTAAAGTTAAATTTCCCTGGCGTAATTTATTAATCCCAGTAGGGAAAAAATCCCTATCTCCCCAAATGAGTGTGAATCGGTTTGCAGTTCGGGGACAAGGGAATTCTTCCCTGTAGGGATAAATTCCCTCAGGGATTTTGTCCCCAGGGATTTATTGTCCCTGGGGACAAATTCCCCGTGAGTGGTGAATACGGCCTCAGAGCAAACACCAGAGCACGCACAATATAGTAAATATCCACCAGGGTAGAAAATTTGACATGCAACGACACAACTATGGTAACGAGTCGGGCCCGTTTTGCCGTGGGTCAGAGTGTAGATGAATGAGCTGGCTGTGTAGATCACGTTGTAGAAGACTATCACCGTGCAGAAGTCCAATGTAACATGTACGTCCGACTACCGTAAACATAATTTCACACGCGCTTCCTTGCAACAAGAGAATAATAAGAAGAAAAAAATAACAAACACCAGAGAAAAATTTGAGGTGAATCTCTATCGATTTATCTTGCGCGATTCAGATTGCGTGTCGTGCCTGTTTTGCTGCTTTGTTTCCTGTGAAATGCGATGTCGTAACTTGACATTTACATCCCTTGTATATACTCAGTTTATCTCATTTTAGGGACCCACCCCACTTGCATCTCTATCGATTTATTTTGTAAGCACGTATACTCACTGAATACAATGTTATTCATTTAGTGTGACCGTTTTTTTCCACCCCATGTGGTGTGTTCGTTATTGCAATAAATGTTTCAATGTATTTTGTTATTATTTTTCTATTTCGGAAAACCAAAACTCCAAAAAAGTAGTCGCACAGATGTTTAGGAACTGTATCGATAAGACCTACACTTACAGAGAATATCCAAAGCGGGATAACAACCGGTTTTTGGAACGGATTTGGGATAATCACATTCCCATGCATCGTATACATTATAGTGAAAATGGAGAACAATTCGAGATCACCGCAGATAAAACATAGGATTCCAGTTGCGTATCATATGTTTCAAAAACCGGCTGTTATTTCGTTTTAAAGTAAACAAAGCAGAAACATCACTGTCTCATAAGAACATTACGCATCTGTTGTGATTTTCAAGTGGTTGTGCTCGCAGTATTATATTTGATGTTGTCACCGCCAAAGCGTGTGTCGCGGGTGTCATAATGAGTCAAGTACATGGATTATTGGACAACAATTATTGCGATGTCAGGTGGCGCAATTACGTCATCAAAGCAACCACACAGGCACAGGGGGTGATCGGTAATACTGCAGATCATTATACGATGGTTATTGACATAGATATAATAATTGATAATTAATAAACAATCAAAATCAGGCATGAAAGTAATACCATGGCTAATTGGTTAACTGCAAGCAAATACAAGCATTCGTTGCTACATAAGAACCTAATTATAAGATGTACAATGGTAAACATTATGGCTAACAGCAAGCCTAAGCCCTGCAACTACTGTTCACAGCACCAGCCTAAGCCTTATGCAGTTATGCTAAAAGGGGTCTATTGGGGTCTATTTTTTATTCAAATTTCTGCTCATTTGCATATGAAGCATAGGAAAGCAGGGAGTACTCGATGCGTTTCAAAAACCGGCCGGTATTTCGCTTTAAGGTCTTTTTGAACTATATAACACTAGTTTCGGGCATGCTAGAAGATTTTTAATCAAATACTTTCGCTTGTTAAAACCAATCGACTCTAGTCAGTTTTCTCACGAAATGTATCTTTGTCTATTCAAATTCAACAAAATTTTTGACTTCCTCCTATATCTTCCCCTAAAGTACTCATATTTCCCAGAATTCCCCCGTCGGGAACAATTTCCCGGGGAGTCGCTTCGACTTCACTTATTCAACGTCTCCCTCCGAATAGGTAATTGAATCAAGGCGAGAAGCGGTGGCAATCAACCTAGCACCAATGGGCACACATGGTCACGCCCCTCAAGATAGTGTGGCGTATGTGGAGAGTGCAGACACGCAGACGCCTACAGTACCCAGATGGGCAGGAGGGCCAGCACGTGTGCCAGCGTTGTGCGGGCACACAGTCAATCGTCAACCGCAACCCAACCCGTACCGATATGAGTGACGGAATTATCTCCGGAACGTCGAACTCCTCCCAGGTGGGTCTTAGCTCCCAGTCCTTAGCTCCGAGGCCTTGGCTCCCAGACCCTGGGAGTCCCGAGCCTTCCCGGTCATGACTAGATTAGGCCGGCCACTTAATTATGTAATTACATAAATTTGTATGTGAGCGTGTCTCTCTTTCGCTCTCCTATGATAAAATCGTGTTATCCCTCGGCTGTGCAGCAAAATTCGTTTTAGATAATTAGTTTGTTTGTGTGTGAGCGAAGAGAAGCCACGGTTCTCTATGGAACGAAGCAAACGATATATGCTAATCATATCTTCTCCAGGAAATTTAGTTTACCTATTGAATTATGAGCCGGGGCAATGAGTACATAAGCAGGTTAGAGTGGCGAAGAATAAGGTATTAAATTTAATTGTCGACTCATTATGCTAATTTTTATTTATCTTTGGTGGTCTAACAGCATAAAAAATTATTAGTAATATAATTGTTACAAAAGTTATCATCTACAAACGCTAGGGTGTGCCACAAAATACAAAGATAAAAATACTTAAAATCTCACCTTGGCGAATATCGACTGCGTGTAGACATCAGGGTGGATAAGTGAAGGACGGTGCTGAAGTAAGGAGAGCACAGGTGCTAGTCCGGCCCGAATGAAGACTGCGTGTGTGCAGGTCGTGTGCTGTCTTGAACACTGCCTCATCCGAGAAGAGCCTTCTGCCCATAACGACGGTGTAATCAAATATGGTGCTGCCAAAAATGCGATTTCTTCAAATTTGGGGTAACAAAATTTGGAGAGCGGCCCTCTCGCTCCCGTCGTCTCCCGCGCCCAATAATTAACTTTCTCCTCTCTTCTTTTACTTCGTTACGCAAAGAAAAGAACTTAAAGACGCGATGAAGATGCCAATATTGTATTAGTTTTAATATATGCATGCGCCCGTTCGAAGTTTTATTTTTGGGATGTATCATATTTATGTAAATGGTACTCTTCGTAGGTAGCTAGCACGTTGGGACGATGAGGTTGAGAACTTCTTTTCTTCTCCAAAAGAATATAACAATCTCACCTGTGTGGTAACATGAGAAATAGTTCTACCGGTATTTTAAAAGTATTCTTATGCATTTTAGAATAAAAAAATTAAACTCGAGCAATTTAGCATAAAAAAGTAAGAATTCAACGATGCGTTTCAAAAACCGGCCGGTATTTCGCTTTAAAATAATCATTCCCGTAAGTTGTTCGTTCCCGTACGTTAACCCTTCCCTTCAGTTACAGGATCATCAGCAAAAGGTAAAGGACCTTGGGGCAGCCCTTCAGGACTTCCCAGCCTATTATGCGACACCGCTTGACACAGTCTCGGCAAGCCTTCGACCACTCGGAGATGCAGCCGGAATGAATGGTGGGATTTTGTAGCATACCATGGATTTTGTAGTCGAGGTGCACTTTGTAGTCTATAGTCCACCATGGAGAACGTTTATCTTGTCTTATTTATTATTTTATTATTCAAGAATACATTCCAGTTTGTGCTATAATGCTTTTTAAAAGTTTATGAGAATAACGCTAGCTTCCGCATCATAGCCTAATTAGTATTCTTTGTTGTATACACACTTGCCACATAATTGATCCCTTTGCTGTGGGCACATTATGTAAATTGAGGTGGTGTTGAATATCATATACCACAACTCCAGTGGCTCATCGCATCATTTACTTGATATTATAATGCGCAATTTCCTTCCTCGGGACTTAAATAAAAAGAAAAGAAAAAAAAAAAAAAAAAAAAAAAAAAAAAAAAAAAAAAAAAAAAAAAGCGAAATACCGGCCGGTTCGAAACGCATCGTGGACAAACCATTTTTACGTATTTATGCTAATTACTCGAATTTATCTCGACTTTTTTTCCTAATTTATGTTCATTTCATAAGCTGCTAAGAATGTGGTGTACCGATGCGTCTCCTATGCTCGTGAAAAGTTGTTATTGGCACGCGTTAAGCAATAATATTTATTGTGTTCTGTTGAGTCTTACCTCCGATCGCTTGCATAAGAAACTGTTAGAGACTGGACGGCGGGCGAAAAATTTTCAGCGATTTTCTTAGCTTAGCGGCAAAACTCATAGTCGGCGAGTTGACCTACTGGTTGTTATAATCATATTGTTGGGGTTTACCTTCCAGGTGAAAGTGCGTTTCACAATCAGAGTAAAACTCGATTTAGCAAACTAGAATTTGCTTTCGTTTGAACTGTAATCCACCATTTAAGTGTTTATTATTTAGTATTATTAATAATCATTTATAGATAACCAGCCGTTCGAAGAGCCCTATGGGCTCTTCTCCGACTGGAGGAATCGGCCTTCGGCCGATTGTTACACACTGTTCAAAAAAAACTTTCATTTACGTTTATGTGGAAACGTATAATTTGGTTCTGGACTTCAGCGTTTTGCAAATCATGCAAATTTGCTCGTGAAAAGTTGTTTTATTGTGCGTTACGCTCGTTCAGTAGTTCAGCACTATCTCATAGCGCCCCTCTTTCTTTCGGGCGCGTCTATTAGGAAACAAAGTCTATCACTTTACCTTACTTCGTAGTCGATCGTCTAACGATTTGCAGTTTAGGAGGAATACGTACGTTCACCAGTTATATGCACACTTATGTTCGATCCCAGACGTATAGGTTTAAGTAAAATAGGCATACCTTCTCACGTAGCTGCAGACTAATAAGGTCAGCGGTGGAACCTATTGGTAAGTTATAATCATATTGTTGGGGTTTTACCTTCCAGGTGAAATTGCGTTATCGAAACAATCAGCGCTTATTAAAACTCGATTTAGCTAAACTAGAATTTGCTTTTTTGAATATAATCCACCATTTAAGTGTTTATTATTTAGCCGACTGGTCTCCTATAATATCCTATATAATAGCATATCAACAGCGTTTATCGAGAGATCTAATCCCGCCAGCGGCAAAGATTTTGTATGTTCTCTTTCGATTGTGAATAGAAAATTTTCTTTATGAAAGGATTTCGTTATGTTCACACAAACAAAAAAGTAAACTCTTCTCCTTTATATAATAAGATAATCGAACATCATATGTACGAACTCTGTTTTCCTTCTTCTACTATGCAAATGTTATGCTGTGCGATACAGAATTCCTCCAGTTTTTCATTGTGTTATTTTGGTAATGAAAAAAACGCCAAATTTTTCCTTGTGCTAGATATTCAATGGAATCGTGGTGTCCTTTTTTCCTTGATTATTGAATAACCTCTTTTTCTTGATTCTATTCATATTCGTCCTATCTCGACGAACAGTCGCACCCCGTAACATTCGTAGTTCTGCTTAAGCTTAGGCTTAGGCTTAGGCTTAGGCTTAGGCCTAGTTAGTTTTATGAAGGTTTGAAGTTCATATTCGTCCTATCTCGCCGATCAGTCGCACCCCGTAACAGTATTACCCCATAGTAAATCCACTTTGGTATATAAGATTTGTGGAATTCGATTGTCGAGTAGGACGGTGGAGCTGCTTCAGAGAGAATATTTAAAGCAACAGATCTGCGGGTTTCTCAAACGACCGGATGTTTTACCGCTTTAAAACCTTCCGACCATAAGCTTCGCTTCTGTTGCCTTATAATCAGATATTAGTCCGTACTTCTCTTTTCCTTGGGATTATATCAATAAATGTCCCTGAGAGGTTCTATTCTTGCTTTATTTCATTCGTACTTCTGCTTAGGCTTAGGCTTAGGCTTAGTTAGTTTTATGAAGGGTTGAAGTTGCTAATTTCATATTGCTTACTTTTTCTTTGTAGCTATCTCTTTTTCGCGCCAACTAAATATGCACCAGCAAACTTTAATCGCAAAGATCTCTTGAAAACGGTACTTCTCTGCGCAAAAAAAAATCGAATATTTTTTGAATTTAACGATCATGAAAAGGCACTTGTTGAGCCTGAAATTCATGCAATTTGAGTGCATAATCTGCGTCTTTCGTGCACAAAAGGGGATTATCATCACATCTGTCAATTTAGACGGGCACAAATCCGCATTGGCTCTAGCTAGCTCGTCTTCAATTGTCCTATGCTTACGTACTTATGAATGATTTCAAGGGAGTAGCAAGTTTAAAGCGGTGGGGAAGGTTACAAAAATATGATGAGCTATTTTACCTATATATTTTATCTGATATTTATGTCCTCAAACTGGTATGAACTGTAAAGTGCCATCTTTTTAAAGAGAGTCACCCAAAGCAACATGTTTCAGCATATCGTATTATAGAATTCAACAGAATAGACCATTAGTACAGCCTTTGTCGAGCCACATTAGTATCTATCATTCAAATGAAAGTGTTAGCCTTGAGTATACTGTATAATTTTCATAAAAAAGTTTCAAGGGTGTTGAACTTTTTCAACATTCAAGAAGTCTGTATTATATTGATGTTATGCCCAGTTTCAGAATTTGCACACTATCTGACGACTATTGGATAGTTTTTGTTATGTTCAATAAAGTACAATTCAACATTATATCAGATCAGCAGCAGGTTTCACAGAAATTTAACGCTGGGGTAGGTTACAGGCGTCTCCTTATTTAGCATGCCCTCTCGAGGGAGAGAGCATTCTAAACCGGAGACGCCTGTAACCTACCACATGGTTAAATTTTTGTGGAAATAAGTTATTTCAGCGTTTGCCGACTTCACCGAAGGCGCATTCAAGAAGATTAAAGCAGAGAATGGTTCCTCTACGAGTGGTGTCTTCTCCTCTTCTATTTCGGTATCCAACACACCGGCCAGGTATTTCATGAATAATAAATAGATATAAACTATTCACGCTTCAAAGCGGTACTGCTTTATTCAAGATTAAATTGTTGAATTTTTGAATACAGCGTTCATAGCTTATGGTTTAGAGGTACATTACAGAGTAGACGACTCATTTTTACACCATAATTCATAGTCATAACTTTTCGTAAGATTATCATGTCAAAACAAAGTCATTTCTCAAAGAACCAACTCAATTACCACTAGATCAATCAATAATTGTCCGACTCCATCAATTGTCAAGAAATGATAATTGTTAAAGTAGAATTAGCATAATTAATACAGTATCAGTCAGGTAATTGCTCAGTTGGCAGCTGCACGAGGATGTTGTAGTATTTCCAGGCGGCGTCATCGTACCACCTTTACTCAAGAGCAATTGGCAGAACTTGACGCAGCATTCCAAAAAAGTCATTACCCGGATATCTATGTGAGGGAAGAATTGGCACGGATCACCAAGCTGAATGAAGCAAGAATACAGGTACGTGCGTTTTATTTTAAAGCGATATAACAGCCGGTTTTTGAAATTGAATTTTCATACACTGTGTGCCAATGAATATAATTAGACTAACAATAGCGCAGTATTATTGTATTCGCAACATGGGTATGGAGCGTCCAACATACGTTTTAAAAACCGGATGTTATACCGCTTTAATTTAACTAAATACTTAGTCTTTTCTTCTACGTCACCTATGTTGTTTCTCTTAATTAGCTCAATTGCTAAAGTCATCTGCCTATTCCCTCTAGGTGTATAATTTACCTAATTGCCTATTCAGGCCATGCATCTGTAGTATAAACTTGGTCTTACCAAGCAAATGCCAATTATCACAGTTGACTGTAGGATTGTGTAGTGCGCGAGTCGGATAAGTCAGTGGACTTCTTCCAGCTGACAATTACCGTCTTCTGTTCTCTTGTCTTGCTAATTACTGTGTATGAGATCAGTAGTCTATGAGTCAGAGTGAGGTGAGAGAGAGGGGGAGGGAGGGCGCGAGAGGGGGAATAGATAGAGCTAATTACCGTGTAGTCTTCCAGAGAGCAAGAGAGGGAGAGAAAGCGAGAGTGCAATGGGTAATGAGAGATATAGAGAGAAACAGAGAGAGAGAGAGAGAGAGGAGGGAGAGAGAGAGAGAAATTCTGAAATCCGTACGCAGATGGCCAAATTGCGTTGTGTTGCCCAGTGCGCGCGTAAGCGATTAGTTCATCGCCTCCTGCCACCCGAAATAACAAAAACTATTGTAAAGAAGGTGGTGGTTGACTAAGTGACAGACGGAGGTGGCACTCGACGACGTTAAGGAGTCGACAAGGGTTCTCGACCAAGAAGTAGTAGGGAATTAAGGGATCTGGAGACTTTACTCAACAACTAGTGGATTGGGCAATTGAGAAGAACTGTTTATTGATAATTATATGGGTTTATGGGGTTTCCAAGTATCCCAAAAATTCGGTGTGATTCTGTCAATACTACCGTAGTTCTGCACGAAACATGCACGTATAATACGAAAAATTAAAAATATCCTTGTGTAGTTCCAAAATACGGTAAATTTTCAGCATACTTGGAAACCCCATAATGTATTCGGTTCATGAAATTTATGTGTAAATCATTTTATATACACATGTTGTAGTTTACTCGCCATTTACGATTTTACCTGCAGGTGGACGTAGCATACCAATATTTGAGTAGCAGTTGGATATTACTAATTACTCACTTTGCTGTGTATTACGGTATAACCTATATGCGCAAAGCCTTACGGCATAAGTAAAAATCTGATCTTCCAAATCGTTAAAGCGAAATACCGGCCGGTTTTTGAAATGGGCAACTGAATTCTTACATATTTATGCTAATTTGCTCGAATTTAGCTCCATTTTTTACTCTAATTTATGTTCATTTGCATAAGCTTATACGATTGTTGTTGTACACTATGCGTTTCAAAAAACGGCCGGTATTTCGCTTTAATATGCTTATTCATGGTTGAGGAAAACTCACAAATCCCATTTCTACGTCACCACGTAGTTTAGTTCATTTGTTTTCGCGCGACTCTACGGTTTTACAAGTTACTGTATTTCGCTAATGAGCCCCGTCGGGGTGACGCGGGCTATTTGTCGGGAGAAAGTTGCGCCGTCTACCGTAGTCCTTCCGCTCCCAGCGGATCGAAATCAATTGCGTCTCTATCCAGTCTCTATCTCTCTCTTTTTCTTTTCTCTGACTCTCGCTCTCTCTCTTCTCTGTGTTTCTCTAACTCTCCTAGTTGTGTATGTGTCTCTCTAACACTCTTTCTCTCTTCCTCTCACTTTCTATATTTCAATCCAAACCCCAAGAAGGGTAGTCTAAATTTGATTATGGAAGCAGTACCTCCATATGCGGGACCCGACACCCAACAACCCAGTAGCATTTCAGAAGAAAACATACAAAAAGTGGGAGAGATTGAGGGACCAGTGGGTAAATAAGTAATGAAATAGATAGTCAGAGTAGTACATTAGTGTTGAAAATAACTGCGGTCATAGGTGTTCCGGAGATATAAATGAAGTAATGGAGTAACTTTTAATAATGAGTCAGTATGAAAAACATCTGTCCGATAACACTGTATCTGTATACTCAGTTGAAGAACATGACATGAAGCAAATTTTCAAACTGTATTGTACGACCCTCGAATGAAGGTGCAGTTCTTGAAGCGTAAACGATTTACTACCAACTTCGCAAGTAAATCGTAAATGACGCGGTTCACGCCGAACAAGTTTTTCATAGTTTGCGGGGCTGTTCTCCAATCAAACCATTCTCTCTTGGCCGAAAGACACCTGCAAAACTTTAAAATTCTTTCAGGTTTGGTTTCAAAATCGTCGTGCAAAACACCGAAAACAGGAGAAGCAGTTGAACAAGGCCCTGCATCCCCATCAAGGATTATTTAACAACGCGTCAACCGGGAATTTGATGAGAAACTCGATGTATCCTACAGCGATCCCATCGGCTAGGGACTCTTTCTGGTGAGTAGTGCTGAAATTGAATCACGATGGTGTTCGAAAATTCATAGATAGTATTGCAAAACACAATTGTCAGTGCTCCCTTTTTCGGCCGGTTTTTGAAACACAACAGATAGACCAGCGTACGGTGCATTCTTATGCACCGTACGCAAATGAACATAAATTATAATAAAAAATCGAGCTAAATTCGAGCAAATTAGCATGAATACGTAAGAGATCAGTTGTACACAATGCGTTTCAAAAACCCGCCGGTATTTCGCTTCAAGAAGAATAAACTGATTTTTAGTCCGAGGTTTAATTATTGTTGTGAACCGTTTCCTGTTGTTCGAGATTTCACTGAGCATGTCCTTATTGTTTGAGCGGCGCCAAGTTATTGCAATAACGAAGTTTGCAAAAGAAGTCAAGTACAGTGCGTTTAGAATCGGCAGCTAATCCGCACAATGTAAACAAACACTTTCGGTTCAATGCATTCTGATTGTTACCTTAAGCTAATTACGTAACCAAGATAATTGGCACTTGCACTTGGGGTAAGGTGTAACTAACCAACGGCCAGGTCACATGGGGTCAGCACCATTGGTACAGTATACCATAGATAGGGGGCAGACAAAATTGAAACAGCACATATACATGGTCGACAAAACTGAAACATGGAAAGTTTGAAAGAAAAAAATCAGCCCATTATGCTGGTGATTGTGACAATAAAATTAGGACAGTATAAAAGGAGAAAAATTGTTACCCCATACTTTGAAGCTCGACATGGCAAGGCGATATGACGGCCGTTGTTGAATCGTATGTTGGACGCTTTATTCCGATATGCAAATCACGGCACGATACTTGCCCTAATCATACTCATTTGCATACAACATATGGGAACGTTTCAAAAACCGTGTGTTATACCTCTTTAATGTATCCTCTAATTGTGCAATTTTTCAGGTACCCTTCCTATCCGCGACAAATGCCTTATCCCACAGCAACTCCGCCATACTCCACGCCTGCATTCACGAATCCGATAACAAAGTAAGGCTTAGCTAAAAAAGATGTGAACTTGGCTTTCTGCATATTTTCTTTTGGTGAAAGCAGAGAAGCATTTTTTTGGACTACAATTTGAGCGAAAAGCAGGCTCAGTCAGCAAGCGAGGTTTCTGCGCAAACACTGAAACTGTATTTTCACCCTTGAATAAAGGCGTAAGCTCTTGAAGCGTAAAGTACTCATTTACTTCGGCCGAGCACCAACGAATGAAACTAAACGAGGGCGCGTCTCTAACTATAAAGATTGTTCAATAAATAAATCATTAAAGTGCAGCTTAGATCAATGAATAAATCGATAAATTGATTTATAAATTTTGGTTGCAAACGAAAAATTGGGGTTTCGGTCGAGCGGGGGTCGAACCCGCATCTTCAGCTATCCGGGCCAATGCATTTACCATTATGCTACCGGCACCCACCACCAACAATTGTTCGCAAAGCGAGTTAAGGTCCGCAATGGCGTCACACAGTGAATATACAACTGCCCGGGCGGTATTACACCATTAACCCTGTAAAGATCAGCCAAACCTGAGAAATATGCTTCAAATGTTAGTGCAAATGCACAGTAGCATAATGGTAAATGCATTGGCCCGGATAGCTGAAGATGCGGGTTCGACCCCCGCTCGACCGAAACCCCAATTTTTCGTTTGCAACCAAAATTTATAAATCTTAGGCTGAGGCGGCCTTTAATGTCCTCTGTGCATTTGCACTAACATTTGAAGATAAATTGATTGTTGCGTAAATCCAATAAATCGATAAATTGATTTTTGCGTAAATCCAATAAATCGATAAATTGCAGCTTCAGCCAATCGATCGCCTCTTTCTCCTCCGATGACGATTTCTATCAGAAGTCCCTAGCACTCAGAATGTCGTGTCCTTCGAATTTGAATTCAACCTTGGGCGGGAACTTAAACAGCACCATCGGAACCAATTACACACAACAATCGTAAAGCAATTAGATAATTAGGAGGCTCTTTCTGGTCATTGTTTCCTTACTGTATAGTCTTCCAAAACTCCTAAGCATACCGTGATAATGGGGTTTGCAAGTATGCTGAAAATTTACCGTATCTTGGAAGTGCACGAGAATATTTTTTTAATTTTTCATATTATACATGCAGGTCTCGTGCAGAAATACGGTAGTATTGACAGAATCACATCGATTTTTTTTGATACTTACAAAACCCATAAGTTTTCCAATGAATTATTCTGTCGGCGTAATCATATTCATATGCTTTCCCGCTACTGACGGTGGATATTGAGATATTTAACCTATGTGGGATAATTAAGCATTGTAATGAAATTAATTGGAAACAATACTAGTCACAAGTTACTTTTGAAGCACCACCAAGAAGTTTTACGAGCCAAATTGGTTATAGTTGAAACATTGAGCAGAATTGGTAAAGTATTAGCAAAATATCCCACTGTATAATCCAGCACGCACAGTATTGTATGTACTAGTGAGTTCACAGTTGCCAAATGTATACTAATATCTCATTTTATCAATGAAGATCTCATAGACAAACTTGTATTCTTTCTTATATTATCGTTTTTCTCGTTTTCAGTATATTTTCAACTGGTATGAAGGCATCCAGTTTTATCAAGAAAATGTTTCTAACCGTTTTTCAAATATAGTTTCCGTATTCATCCGGTATCAATTCTTTACGTTACACGTTTTGGGAGTTTTTCTTACCTTTCACCTTTCACATTCATTTTTTAAAGGCCAGTAAATAATGAAGATATTTTATACCTTCGAAGCTCAACCAATGTTCTCACTTTATCTTTAGATAGTTCATTTTTCGATTTTTCAGTTATTACATTGTTTATTTTCAGTTTTATTACATTGTGATCGAGTTTAGATGTAATTTTTGGCAGTCGATTTTCTTGTCAATAAAGTGTGCAATGTGGTTGACATCGTCTGTGGCTGGAGCACAAAACGGCCACAATGGTTTTCGCATGTATTCTTATGATTATGTACATAACGTACATAATTTTATTATTATTATTATTATGATTTTGTATATAAGGTACATAAGGGATAATAATTTTGTAAATAAAAGAGGCCCTTCTGTGCATGCCTGCAGGAACTTGTTTTGCAGAGAAGGAAAAATCTATGAATGTACGTAGGTAGACGATTGAAAATTTGCCCACTGTAGCCGTACTGTAGCCTGTTTCCTATTAATGTTTATTCATGGTTATTAAACGCCTTGAAAGAGAACACATTGCAGAAATTACAGGAAATAACACAATAATCTGTAGTCTTCATGGTGGGCACTGGACTGCAAGTGGTCTTTACACACTCACTTGCAAGCGACATTGCCCATCAAGACGACTAATAGAGAATAGGATTTATTTTTATATCTTGCCTTGGGCGTAAGCGTCGTCTCATGCTTAGTCTTAAACCTGGGTTCGGCCTTTTAACTTTTAGGAATTGATTTGGGCTCGGGATCATGTGGAGAGAGTATGTACTATACTTATTCACTATCAATATCCATGAAAATAACTTTCATTGTGTATGAGGAAGCTTGTAGTTTGTAGTAGTGCCATTGGTAGTGGGGATTTTAAGCGTGAAGCTGAACAACAATTAAAGCGAAATACCGGCCGGATTTTGAAAGGCATCTTAAGTACTTGCATTCCTATGCCCTATGCATTTATGCAACGTGGCGTGGGGTCTAATTGGGGTCTAGTTTTTATTCTATTTTTTGCTCATTTGCATATGCTGCATAAGAAAGGAGGTGTACGCAATGCGTTTCAAAAACCGGCCGGTATTTCCCTTTAATACATTTATCATATTGTGCGCCTCTGTAACTGTCTTATAAAATCGATCACGACGACGCGATGGTAAATTTTATTAATTTATGCTGAATAATTGTAAAATGTCAGATAATAGTGTGAATCAGAAGGTCACGACAAACACCGTTAATTTATCTGCTAATCATATCTTTTGTATTTAATATTACAATCATTAGTCATAAGCATAATTTGTAATTTGTAATTAACTTTGGGTGAGTCTTTTCATGCACCGGAATTTGACCTATCTCCTATGTTGTAAGAGATCTAAGGTTTACCAGTAGACTACAATATGTCCAAAGAGCAAACTACAGAAATCAAACTACAGTACACCCTGTGGAATAAAAAATCTAAAACCAACACAAGCTTACCGTAGTAGGAAGTGTTTCTGGGAAAGTTGACATTGGCTCTGAATAATAACATAAAGTCATAAGGACAATATCATGAGAGAATTGATACTTTGAATTCGGCACCGTAACTATCGTACAGTTAGTGGGCGTGTCCTTTTCGCTGTGCGTCTCGAATATAAAACAGAATAAATGAGGCGCGCGCTATCGATGTTCACCCAGTGGTACGGGGCGGC
The DNA here is from genome assembly GCA_036852015.1 of Pelodera strongyloides. Lineage (NCBI taxonomy): Eukaryota > Metazoa > Nematoda > Chromadorea > Rhabditida > Rhabditidae > Pelodera > Pelodera strongyloides. The sequence goes on along the minus strand of JAANDG010000726.1, from coordinate 2,454 downwards.
AATAGGGCGGCACTGAGGCCCGCGCCGTGGGAAGTATTTGAACAATGAACTGATGACAGAGCGAAATATGCAGATTTATCATGTTTTTAGAGGAATAGGAGGATTTTATGATATAAATGTGTCGCAATTCAAATAATGCGGCCAGCGCATAGGTTATGGGCATGGTGCGTATTGTACTGTAAATAAGCAGTAGTACGGCATGGTAGAGGCGAAGTGATTCAGCAGATAAGTTGATATTGAGTTTGACAAAATTCGCAGGTCCCAGGCCCTAACAAAAAGTTAGGATTGTCAAATGTGTTGGTTATCATATATTATCTACAGTATACCATTTGACCTCCGCTGCGTGTTTTGGTGGAATTCGCGTTTGATTACGATAATTTTAATGCTAGACAATACTACTTTCTGTATGGATGTCCACTTCTCATGAAGGTGAAAATATAATACCCATATTATGTTATACAAATATTTTTCTCACATTCACAGCAATCCCATAACTCCGGGATCGATTTACAATTTATGCCCGCGTGCCTGTCCGTACATATTTCGAATAACTTTATATTGTGGGGCATCATTCAAATATTTTCTCACGCTTTATTGCCAAATGCAGACTTCATAAGGGGAGATCGGGCAGCTTTTCTGATACACTTGATCGATAATACGGAGAAAGGACGATGGAAACTTTTCGGTGATTTTTATAAAAGGAGGAGGCTCACGAAAAGTACGTGTTCTATTTCTTTCCTTTTTTGCGAAAGATGATTGTTTGATCATCCAATGATCTTTCGATAAAAGGAAATGAATATAACACGAACTTTACGTGAACCACTACAGAAAACATGAGGGTATTTGTATTTGCCCAAACAATGAACTTCAAAAAATCGATATTATCAAGTATTGAATAGCATAAGATCTGAATTGTCCTTATGTTGATTATTATGAAATGAGGAGGATACATCCAATCAATGATAAGCAAATATACCAAGTAAGCAGTGAAACAAGAAGTTGTTCAATCTGGTAGAAGTATCGGGGTGCTTCGTCTCGTCTATACCATCTAGATGAACAAAGGAGAAAGGTTTGAAGTCGTGTTATTTTTCTCACGTCGCTGAGGTGAGATCAGTAACATTACAATGTTGTACGCAAATAGGCCACTTGTTTTTACGAATTTTGTGAAGCATGTTCGTCTTTAGTGAAGGAACTTGTATGCTTCTTTGCGATATCATGTGTAAATAAAATAAAGATGCGTGGAAATGTTTATTACATTTTTTTGTAACCACGTAAAGAAGAGAGAGGATGTAGATGTCGAGTGACGGTGTAGTAAGTTAAATTGTTGAGCACGTTTTTCATTTAGGCTTTTTTCCGTCATAGAGCTTATGGAAATTCCAGCCATTGGGTAGATCGGTAAGGTGCAGATGGCGGTACCTTCTGAAATCAATCAATAAATGAAACACACGGGATAATATGCCTAAAACGGTAATAATATGACAATCTATATTCCTAATCACTAACTCAATCCTTTTACGCTGTTATGAATCAATTAAAGGACTAAATCCATTAGTTTCCTAGCTAAGCAAAAAGTTCAAGCTTCGGCAGCTCACAAAAAGTATTTTATTATAATATGAAAACACACAATTGCAGAGAAGTGTGCATCCTCCTGAGCATTGATAGAAGAAAGAAGTCCGTAGTTTGAACGTTTGTAGTTTAGTAAATATGCCTAAACAGAAAAAATAGGCGCATTTAGAAGGGGAAAAGTTTGAAAAATTCTGGTCCAAGATGGAAACGAAAGAAGAAAGTTTAGAGATATGAGGGAAAACGAAAAGACACAAACATCGCTGAGTATGCCGACTTTCAGCGCTACGGAAAAGTTCCAACTTTATTCATTTACAAATGTACCGTATATGATAATATGATTAATTATTATTGGCGAACCTTAGCACGTGAAGGAGGCACTTCATCACAGCAGAAGAACACTTCGAACACAGAAGAGCTGATCAGCTGGCACGACACCATCCCTCAATCGACACCAGCCCATCTAAATCAAACAAGAGGAAGAGACCGAACCATATAGAAACGTGTATGTCTTCAAAAAGTATATCACGTCTTGTATACTACTCAGTTACTTAAAAATATATTGTGTCACCCCGAGATCACCCCGTGAGAGACTGCGCCCTAACTAACTTACACTAACGTGGATTAAATGAAATATATGACGAAAAACATTTAAACGTCACGCTGAATCACATTCACATTTATCCTACTTAATTCCTGCGGCTACGCAACGGTGCCGCAGGAATATCACAAGAGAATGCACCCTAACGTACACTAACATAGATTAATTGATACGACGAAAAATATTTGAGCTTCACGCTAGTATACCCTACTTAATTCCTGAAAAAATATTTAATATATTTTTTTGAGCGAATATTTGAGCTTCACGCTAGTATACCCTACTTAATTCCT